>VZTH01017846.1:0-63288 GCA_013397815.1 Aleadryas rufinucha | reverse complement strand
AAAAAAGAAAAAAGAAAAAAGAAAAAAGAAAAAAGAAAAAAGAAAAAAGAAAAAAGAAAAAAGAAAAAAAGAAAAAAAGAAAAAAGAAAAAAAGAAAAAAGAAAAAAAGGGAAAAAAATAAAAAAGAAAAAAATTAAAAAAAAATAAAAGAAAGAAAAAATTTTTTAAAAAAATGCTCAGAATAGTTACCACAAACCTACACATTGGCTTATTTGTTTTCACATATCATTCAATAGGTTCCGGACCTGGATGTATTCATTTGAATGCCAAAACCACCTCTATCCTCTCAAGTTTTCCACAGGAAATTCAAAAGATCACTCCAGGAAAATATGGATAGGACAAGAAGGGACAGAGGGGCACAAGCAATGATCAGAATAAAATTAATTGCATCTGTAACATCATATTACTTTTGAAACAGACAGAAAAAGAGCACTGTATTCACCCATAAGAAAGGAAGCCTCACAACAGAAGGCAGCAAACTGGACAAAGGGAGAGATGTGCATGTGATAATTTAGGATGCAATGGATAAAACCGGTATCCTATGTTAAAAAAAGAGAAGGCACAATATATGATGACCTATAGAAATAAGATACTGAGCACCTTAAAAACTAGTTTACCTGATAGAATAGAATAGAAAAAGGGCAAGCAATGCAATGTAGCAGGTAACAACATTAAATACAGAAAACAAACAACAAAAAAATTACTCCATAATTCTCAGTAAGCAACATGTATCAAAGCAAGAAAAACATTGCAGTTACTGAGAATTGAGGCCAATACCAAAGTGAGTACTTTGACTGTGGGAATAAAGGAAAAAAAGAACTTATTTGATACCAGAAAAAAAAAAGCTATATGAACACATTCTACATGTACCTACACTGAGGTGCAAACAAACCCCCCCCCGCCAAAAGTTTACTTTAAGATTTGTGCTGTATGTCTGAACGAATTAGTTCTAAAAGCACATGTGAAAACTGTATTTCAGCTCCCATGTAAAACCAATTTGGTACTGGCAAAAGCTGTGATTAGTTAACTAGAAAAAAGCAAATGAAAAATCTCAGCCAAGTTTCAAAAAGTGCATGTCTTAAAATAATTTTTCAAAAGCATTTAATTCATGAGAGATCCAAACTGTGAAAAAATTGTCCTCTGCTTCCAAAATGTAAAATGTCTGAAAACATGCTAACTTATGAAAAAGCTTTGAACAGAAAAATAGCGAAATGAAGTACCACTGACATGATTTTAAAGTTGCATTCTAGATGGTGAATAATACTTAAAATCACCAATGGAAAAATCCTATCAGCTAAATCACAATATGTATTTTACCAAATAATATAATGCATGGTTAGGATTTTACCAGAGAAGATCAGTCAAAACACTGTCATTTGCGCCTTATTAAACAGTAGATAGTATTTTTCAAGGTACAGTATTTCTCTCTGGAGTCACTGAAAAGCTCATGGGTCAAGATAAAGACAGGGAGATCACTTACCTACTGCCAGCGTGGTCAAACAGATGTGACTTGGAGAAAACTGACTTAATTTATTGCCAGGTAGAGTTGGATAGTGAGAAACATGACAGAACTAAAAACATAGGCACAGGGGGATTGGGAATGAGGGCTACGGTCAGTTGGTAACACTTTATTTCTGCCACTCCTTTGTCATGTTTTCACATGCTCCAGCAAGGACTGTATCCATCACTGCAATTCTTCAGGGTAAACTTGTCACAGCATGAGCTCTTTGGAGGCTGCAATCTTTGTGAGGACATTTTCAGCTGCCGTGGCTGGGTTCTAAACAGGTTGCAATGTGGTCATCTGGTCTGGTGTGGTTCTCTACACAGGTTACTTGAAAATGCCTGCACAATGCTTTCCTCTACAGGCTGCAGGGAATCTCTGCTCTGTGGCTGGAGCATCTCTTCCTGCCCACACAGCTGTTTTCTCACATCTTTTCCTCACTCCTCTCCTTCTCACACACTGCTGAGCAGCATTTTTGCCGTTTAACTCTATTTACCTTGAGGTGTCATCACAGTGGCTGTGGGGCTCAGCTGTGCCTTGCATTTGGTCTGCTGAAGCTGACCTTGTTCTGTGCAGGACAACCCAGAGTCTCGTCACAGAGGCTGCATGGCAGAGCCCAGCCCCACCAGGTACACTTAGTGCAATCATAAAAGTTCATCAAGATCCTTCTGTCACTATGACTTATTTTTGAAGACACTTGGCTTTAAAACTATAAACATTGAAGTTACTAAAGTAATTAATTTTGCGAGTATTTTTTAACATCAATATCTATCCTAGATCTAAGTCTCAGGATGGAACAACTTAAAGAAAGCATTATACTTCATTACTTATAATACATTTTATTAAAAATGTACTGAAGTCCCAAAAGACATTGCAAGTTCTAATTTCCTATATTTGTAATATTCGCCCCCAATACCACCCCAAGAAAAGCCAAGTAAATCCACAAACCTGGCGAATTAAGGTCTACCAAGAGTCACAACACAAAATTCCGGTTTCCCTTTCTGAGTTCTAAAATCAGTCAAAACCTAATAGAAACACTGGATTATGATGTCTTGCCTTTCCTTGCTGTTATTCTTAAGCAATAAGAACTCACTTTTGAGTTACACTGAGTGGCTGTATTCTTTTTACATTTATTTGTACTGTATTTTTTTTTACAACAGTATAGGAAAATCTTATTACAAACAAGCAAGTAAACAAGAGAGTTCTATGCCCATTGAAAGTGATAAACCCTTAGGTGCAAAATATGGGATATCTAATTGCTTGTTCATTATCACATTAAAAAGAAAACTTTCTCATAATGGCGTATTTACACATGTAGAAAAAAAACTTATCAAGAAAACAGGCTTAAAAATATAAAAGCCTATTAACTGTTTCTACATTCTTTGCTACTACCCAAATATTCCACTTCAAGTCTTTAGCCAGGATATTTTCTTTTCAAAATGCCTTTCAACACTTATTTTTCTTTTAAATAATGATCTTATCTTTTCAAAACCTAGCTAAAGTAGAGGCCAGTGAAAGCAGAAGCATGGTAAGCAGAATTTAAAATTAGTTTGATAGCATGGTATGCAAATTTAAAATTAGCTTGGTCTAATCCATTGCAAAGAAGCTCTCTCAAGGGAGAACTGCCCTTTTAAGTCTGGATCAAGTATACATTGTATGTTACTTTAGCACTGAAACCACATTTAATATTTGAAACTTACAGACCTCAGGTGTAAACCTGGTCAATCTGGTTTTCTGCACACCTGCCGAATAGATTCAGGTGCAAAACTGATCATATATAAACAATTTTCATATTTTTTGCGAGGAATCATCTATCTTACAGGACAGTATCTTACAGTACATGATTTTTTAGATTAGTATTTTATCAAATTATATCTGTGTTAATGAAATGGAACTAGTACATAGTATCAAGTCATGCTGTATTGGCTGATATGTAAACATACCCCTGACACCCCTTGCTATTCTCAAGTGCCTATTAAAAACCAATTACTTGTAATAGCAAGACCTAGAGTACAAAAAGTTTGCACTTGAAATGTCAGCTAAACTTCAGTCAAAGACATAGAATGGCACTGTGTTACTAGAAGTAAGAGGGCAAGACTGAAATAGTTCTAAACCAGTATGTGCTTGCAGCCATCACCTTAAGTGATCTACTAGTGAGTAAGAATACATGTAAAAGCTCCATGGATTAGTGAGCTGGTATTAACAGATTTAGATAAACACAGAGAGAAATCAGGATATAACTAACGGGCCTGTCCTGTTTAAATATAGTCTGAAGAACTTGAAACTTGGTCTAACTCATAAAACTTATCTTTAGAGCTAATTATCAGTTATGGAAATGGAAGCATACATGTTACTGTTTTGGTGAGAACCAAGCCAAAGCAAATCCCTTGCAGACAAATCCATATGATACTTCTCAGGTTTCCAGATGGAGTACAATATTTGCATTATCCACCAACAACATGCGTCAGCCACAGATAGAAAACCCCAAGAAAATTATACTATAGAAAAACATCAAACTAGAAATGATTAGAAATCATATTAAATTTCTTAAGAATCCCATGATATACAGCAAGAAGCTAGAGTTATTAATCAGGAAGAAAGCCAAGCAATTCTGTATCAGCTTTAGAGAATGCAGAAACACTGTCTGAGCCACTTTTATTTAAGTTTATTTTTATTGGACAGTCAGAGGAGCAGGAATCACACCGGCACTGCTGCACTCCTAAAATAACTATTTGTGTATTATTAGTTTAGTTGTATCTCACACAATGTACTGCAGTGTGGCACGGGAGACCTAACACCCTCACATACACCAGTGGCAACCGAACAACACAGATTTCACAAGAAAATAATGAGTGAGTACCCCGAGAAGGTACTCCACCCTAAGAGAAAAGCCATGCTTCACAGCACTACATTGAGCTAACGGATAGAGTAGAGCATTCTGGACTTAGATTCATGGTGATGGAAATGGAAATTCTGATTCTAGGAAATCAGTGGTATTACAGCTAGAACAGAGGCCTGGTGTACCTGCGAAAGCACCACACTAAGACTTAAGATTAACTTGGTTTGAATCCAAACACAAGCAACTTAACACAATACAACTGTATAAACATTTCTATAAATGCTGTACTAACATTATTAGCAACAGGACTTATGCTAACTATGCAATTCCCAGTCCTGATCTGATCTCATTATTAACTTCTCATGAAAATTGGCTCTATGAACTAGACCTTGAAACCAGGTGTCTCTTGTTATGATATAAAATTTAAGCATGAGATATCAAAGACCTTGAAACTATGGACACAGATGAAAAGCAAGAAGCCTCAGAACCATAAACAATTACTTAAAGGTCAAACACTAATCAGTGAAAACATGCAACCTCTACAGCTGGGAAGGCTGTTTTTGCTCTTGGTAGCAGCAGCTACTTAAAAGAAAAAACCCAAACAACTGAGCAACAGGGCAAGGAAGCAACAAGACTGCATCCTGGGAAAGGAGCACCTCTCCAGCATCACACCACATGCAGTCCAGTGTCAGGTGCCTCAATCATATATTAAAAGATGCTTAAAAAAGATCCTAATTTGGGCCTGTATGTGTGTTTTGGCAAAAGATGCACACTTCAATTCTACACCTGTCCTGTCATCCACCTCCTCCCATCCCTCACTGAAGAGCTCTTCAATTAGGTTACCTTCACCTCAGCAACTAGGACCACCAAGAACAAAGATATCAGGCTGGAAATATGGTACTGGCTCCACGGTACCACATAGTTACAGATAATTTAGGATATAAGTCAGATATAACTGACTGCTTTGCATACATAATGATAATGGTTAGTGTGTAAGAACTAATCTATAGCAATAATTAACAATGTGTAAGAACTAATTAAAAGGACAAGGCATGCTGCTAATGAATGACAGTCTAAAAGCTTTCATTCTAACCTTTAAAATTGACCTGAATTGTCAGTCTAAACTCTGCCATCACAACTACCTCTAATTCTTTTCTTATTTATATATATACTTGCATGTGTGTACATATATAGCTATATATCCACACATAATTAGTTTTGAAAGAGCTGAAAAACAGAACTTAAGAAAGAGCAACACTTATCCTTAAAAGACAGCAACTTATAAAGCTTTAAGACACCAGTTACAACACAGTCTTGGTTAAGTACCTGGAGACCTGGGGTAGTAAATTCTGTTCCAACTAGTCCTCTCAACTAAGGAATGATGGACTTCAGTTGAGAGGAAAGACACATCAAACAGATTTAAAAAGTGGCGAAGTCGGCCACACTATTAGATCAAATTCACCCTGACTAGAATTCAACAAAAAACAACGGAAAATGGCAACTAAAGTATATGCCTAAAGGAGAAGGCAAGAAAATGAACTGGGAGAAGAAGAAAATAACACTCAAGCCATCATCTATGACAAACTATTTCGGATGTATGAACAGAAAGGATGGTTAAGCTAGCGATTTCAGGAAGCACCTAAAAAAGAGATGGCCAGCTGCAGCTGCATATTAGTAGATAAAAAGTATTCTGACCTTTTAACTTAGTATTCTACAAATGCATATCCAAAAGTGAGGTCTAATATAGTACAAATCCTCATAGAGCTGTTGAAAATGTCCTTAATGGCTATCACAAGACACATCAGATAATCAACAGCAAGTTGTCTAGGATGACTATTGAGCAACACTACAGCCCTGGAGGGGGTGACATATGAACCAACTGTATTCACGAACAAGAAATCAACTATAAATCAATCTTACAAAAATGCATAGAAATTCAGATTGAGCAAGAATAAGGACTGCAAGTAGCATAGAAAAATTTGCTGAGTTATAAAATCATGGCTTTAATACCCAGTGCAAACACTGAAATTATTTAAGACTTGGTATACATCTGTAAGAAGTACTCCACAGCATGAAACTGCTCCAATATAAACCACAGGCATGAATTATGACCCTGAAGTGTATGTCAAATAATGAACTGTGTTAGAATTTAATTATCTTAATTAAAAAGTCATATGGGGGAATAATATTCTCATTGATAGTAAAATGACAGAAGTACAGCTGGATTACAGCCCTAATTTCAAGTGTGTGGTAATACATGATTATATTCAAGTACTAAAGACTAATTCTTCAGCAATATTAAGAAGTGCTAAAATATTTGGTTCATGTACATTATAGGTTTTTTTTTTACATTTTAATTGTTATACAACCTGCATCATAGTACAAAGAACAGTCTCACTGAGCTGATATGGATGTATATTTTTCCATTTCTGACTTAATTTCTCCAATACACACTACAGAAGAAATCATCCATTTCTCCACCATGCCAAATAATTGTTTTTTGCTTGACAAGGATATCAGCACTTTATAGAACTTTGATATACACACACATTTTCACTTCACATCAACCCATCAATGGCTGGTTCAGATAACTCAGAGGCATACATAAATTTGTACAGAGGATGTGAATGCCAAAACTAATTGTCCAGGAGAATCCCATATTTCAAGCAACTTCCATATGCTGCACCAGCAGCAGCTCAGTGTCATTATCTCCTAGGCATTTACTTCTTTCCCTTCCTCACTACCCTGTTGCTCTTTGGCATTTTCCTCTCCAGAATAAAATCACCTCAGGCCTTTCACATATGAGTAAGTATTCCTAACCACATTTGCCTCTACTTAGAAAATTCATTTCCCATTTAGCCAAAATCTCCCACCAGTCTAGATTTAGCTACTTCATCGAGACACACACCAAAGCCTAACAGTACTAATTGCCACATATCCTAAATAAACCCCGACCCAGTTAGGGCTTGTATTATATGTCTTAGTTTACTCAGGTCATCTTTTTAGTAGTAACTACGGCTGAGGAGGCACTTTATCAAATTACAGAAAATTAATTATTCAATTAAATGCCCATCACGTCATACTAAAACAGATTGTTTTCCAACCTCAGACAGTTGGAAACAATAGTTTCCCAAGCAATTAGCAATTCCCCACAAATTTACTGCTAGTGGTTCTGCCCAGGGCATGGACTTATGGCTTAGCTTTTTTAATAAAATCTTTCACCAACTAAAATCTATCCGTTCCAATTCAACTTAACTAGCAACAAACTCAAGCAAACCTAACAGTAGATAAAAACTGCAATTACAGCATTCTTTCATCATAAGCAGGTATGTTAGCAAGAACAAATTTTGAAGCAGTAGCTAGGAAAAAAAAAATCCAAACAATCCACATTAGTCCTCCAACGGGGTCCACTTCTATACACTATTGCATCACTATTGCATCCAAAATACTGTTTGATTTCGCATTGTATAAAAAGTAAAAGAAACATATCAATATACTGTTAATGTCAAGGTGAATTTTTGAAAGTCTGTTTTGCAAGACATGATTCTTCATGCTACTAAGAATATTTCTCTAGCACTGACATCTCCTTCAATTAAAAATACACATCTTTATTATAAAACTTAGAGATTTGTAGGGTTTGACATTTCTGTGAAAAAAACTCACAGGAAGGTCCTGCATGTGTTTTAATCGATGAACACACGAAGCATTTTCTGTTAACTTGCCAATCTATTTTTAAAAATGTCAATCTGTACTTCCTCTCACAAGTGTCCAATTATTAATGGTGGTCAGTATCATTCTATAAATAAAAAATAAATACTACTAGAGTGAGGAAAGCTGGCTGTTCAACTAGCTGTCTTTAAAAAGTGGAGTAAGTTTTTTTTATTTTTAGTGGCTGATTACTGGATAGAAACATGCCAGTCTCTGTTCAGACTATATATAAGGAAATGAGAAATTTAAAATTGAAAACCGCCAGTTTAGCTCTTTTATGTACAGTGTTCTTGTTCTTTCTGTAAACTGAAACTAACATGTTTACATCTGCCCTAATTTATAAAATGAATATTTATGAAGTTCTTTAAAACAATTCATTACTACTTAGGGGGAAAAAAGGCTAAGACAATTCACTAAGCTGTCCTTCAGCCAGACTTCCATTTTCTGTCTTCTTGCTTGTCCTGAGCTCCAGATATTCACAATAGATACTCAACCCCCACACCTTTTAGAAGTTCATTCTAAAGATAAATGGCTGGCTTGCAATTTGTATATCAATATAAAATGTCATTACTGCCTTCATTAAGCAACTGTGCTTTCCAATTGCTGTTTCTGGAAGAAAAAAGTCCCAACAAACTAGTTTACTTGAAAGTATCTCCACTATGCAAACTGAATTTATTGCTCAGTCCTAGTTCAGGCATTTCCACAGAGCTAATTGTCTCTTTACAATACAATAAAAACAAAGTACTCCAAAAACCCCAAACTAAAAACCAATAGCAAGTTTCCATAACGTTTTTTTTATGTATATACATCATTGCAATATAACCAAAGCCAAGGAAAACCACTGCATCACAGCTATTGCATCTTGTTTAAGCAACTAAAACCAAGAAGTTTCTACATCAATAATATACACATGAAAGAAGATGAATACCAGCCACTGGATTAAAGCAACATGGCAAATATAAATTCTATCAGTAGAAAAGCTGAAGTTTTAAACTGGAACATAAGCTTTTGGAACTCTTCCTGTGTAGGCAGTCACCTCTAGTGACAAAAAATAAAAGTTCACACATAGCTGAGTTTAAGCATTCTCAAAACCTTATCATGCATTACATTTCTCTAAACATTTTTCAAGATCCTCTGTATAGATCCATGCAGAAGAGCTATCCTGACCAGGCAAATCCTTTCTGAAAAAAAACCCTAAAATTCAGCAGATAAACACTATGTTATTAAGCATTTTATAAAGAGATTGAGAATCTATTAATAGAAATTGCTACCATGATTAAATTAGTGCTGGCCTTCCTCTTAGATTGCCTGAAGTGGGGGCACAGCATACCATGTTATTCTTGATTTATCACACTGTGACTACATGAGTTAGTGCAAGTCACTCCATACAACAGTGGTGACGGCACTATAAGAACAGACACAACAATCAAGGCAAAAACAGTACCAGCTCAGGGACCAGACTGCCTGAAAGTTGGACTTCCAGCTCTACAGAGTATTTTCTTTTTTTTCTTTTAATAACAGATCCTAGACCTTCCAACTCCAAAACCACGTCCCAGGGATCCACACTTACAGTATTGCCATGAACGTCCATTCTTAATCTTGTACGCAGAATTCCCCAATGGAAGTTTCATTTCAAGAATGAAAGAACTACAAAGCTTTAAAATAAAGAAGGATATCCTTAATAAAGACCAACTGGCACTGACTACCATCAACAGCAGTAATTTAGTACGCCCAGGCTAGATTAATCTAAGGAAGTTTAAGTTTGTCCATATATTAACTTTTTATAATAGCCATAATTTCATCTCATCCATTGACCACATAGCAGAATGTTTATCTTCAGTTTCAGCCTCCAGCCTGTTATAAACCAATTAAACACCTTTGAGGTGTTTTATCTTACCTGGATACAAGCAACTCAATTAGCATCATACATTGACTTTCATCAACCTTCCCCAAACTTAACTCATGTGGCCAGTTCATTACTTGATGTAATCCAGTAAGTGTACAATATTCATCCTTTGGTCCTCTATTCCAGAGAAATCAGCTCTTTTCAGTCCCAATAGTCCAACCAGATCCCATATTTTTCATTCAATTAAAGACTACTGTCACAAGGCCATATCTCTTCCGGACATATGACGACATAATTCTGCACTTGAAACACACAAAAAAGCTACGCTAATAAGTTAATTTAACCAGTACTCTTTCATCAAATAAAGGGGAGAGATGAGCATCTTACAAAATATCCCTGTAAAATTATCTGTCTATGAATCCCTACCCAATGTAATACAAATGATAAAACAAGAGCAGAAGCAACTGTGGGTTTCTGCATACAACATTCATGTCTCAGTTAATACTATGACTTATAATTAGACTCGTCTTCATTGCTGAAAGTATAGTAAGACTACTCAGTGACAGCAGCTTTCCAAATTTATGGTTATACATTAACAAAATTTGGACATTCCATAGTAACAGTAGAATTAATTATGCACAGAAAATTGTTATGTTCCCCATCAGATTCAAACATGCATACCTAATGTGAGTGCCTAAAAGAAAGCTCCATGAAAATCCAGCCACCCTTTCCTACAAGAGAACATTACAGTCATCAACACCACCTCATGCTACTCATGTACTGCATCATGCCAAAGAAAATTTTACTGAAATACAACAGGTTAGATAGAAATAGTTAATATGCCTGACTCTGGATCAGCAAGATCAAGGGAAACTGAACTTACAGCATAGTGAAAGACTGTTGAAAAACATTAAAGATTAAAATCTCAACTACATCAAATCGGGGCAAATGAACATTAAGCCCATAAGAAATCTGTCATTCCCTCCTTACCAAATTAATCACAAATCATTCAGTAAATAGTAAGTTCCACTGACAGCAAAGGTAGTTTTCATACATTATCATTTCAACACTTATTTTATCAGCTATTGGTGTTTTCCTATGCATTTAAATACATGCTAGAAAGCTGATAATTAGTGAAGATATTACAAGGATACAGACGTAAAGATCAATTACATACCTTAGGAAGAATATTTTATACATTTATCTCTGAGCATAATCATTTTTTGATTTAAAACATTAGTTAAAAAAATACAATATTCAATTTGCTACTAAATAACTATCAATCTAGAAGCATCAATGCTAAACCTCTGGCTTAAAAAGTGTAAGTTCTGAAAAATAAAGAGAGAATAATTACAGGACAGTTTCAAAAGTATATTTCTATATCCTAGAGACATGAAATGATCCAATAGTATTCCTCAACTTCTAAAATTTACACAACAATAATTTTAATTGCTGCTAGATATAATTAACTGGAACTTACTAGCTTGCAGGGATACCACATATCAAGTGAATTGTCAAATACCATTCACAAAGCACGAGCCTGAACAAAAATGGAACTAAAATATCAGATTAACCTTTAGAATTGTGGCTGCTTTTGATTCCTTCTCCATGTATGCAAGAAGTTCAAGAACTTAAAAATAGATGCATCAATTCAACTCCAAGTTACCACATGTAACAAGTGCCAGAGAGAGGAAGAAAAAAGTAACCCATAAGAAGTTCCAATGTTACACACATCCTAGTCTGAAGACATGCTCACCAGCTTCCCTTTATAAACTGCAATGTACCAAAACAGTGTCACTCCACCATCACAACTGGAATTCAGGCTGCTGAGATGTGCTGTAGAGAATGTCTGCAGATTTCCTTTGGTTACATCCTTGCCAGCATCTTCCTGTCTCTGCCTGGTTGGCATGCTAAGTTCTTGCTACTTAATTTGAGAGATTTTTGCAAGTTCTGATCATAGGCTCAACAGACCACCATAGGTACACCTCAGTGAGAACTCCTAGAGACTGTAGCATACAATGAATTACTGATCAAGTTGCATCATGAGGAAGTTTTAAAAGTTCAAACAGTTTAAAAAAATAGTTTAAAATACATTACATGATCTGTTTAAATTTTTAGATGACTACAATACTTGACAGACACCTAAATGCAAAAACCTCCTTTTCTTCACAAGCTTTTCTCCAAAATGCATCTGGTTGACGTAATCAATCCAGCCTTTTTTTTTTTTCCCGAACCAAGAGGTGTTTAATAAAATTCTATTTGTAAGCTGATTATTAGTAGGGAAGAATACTTCTCATTTGTCGTCCTTGAGTCAAGCTTGAAAAAACCCCACATATTTGGTGGAGTAAGAACATACATGCTAGAACATACATGCAAGATTTAACACTACTACTCTAGGAGTTTGTGTGCTACATGAAAGTCTGGCTATTTTTACTCTAAATCACATAACTGGACTGATTATTTAATGGTATTGCAGAAAGACTACAGCATGCTTTTTGACAAGCATTAGTCATAATGTGTATCATAATTCTGAAAGCCAAAAATGCAGATTTTTTTCTTTATCTTCTAAGGCCAATTCATCTTTTTAAGATTTCATGGAGTCATAAAGGTTGGAAAAAAACCGAACATCATCAAGTCCAACCATCAACCCAGCACCATCACCATGTTCACCTTTAAACGATGTCATCAAGTGCCATATCCACACTTTCTTTGACATTTGCAGGGATGGTGACTCCACCACTGTCCTGGGCATCCTGTTTCAATGTTTTACAGCCCCTTCTATGAAGCATTTTTACTGTGTAATCTAAACCTCCCCTGACACAACCTGAGGACATTTATTCTCATCCTTCCACTTCCTATCTGGAAGAAGAGACTGAAACACACCTTGCTACAACCTCCTTTCAGGTAGTTCTAGAGGGCAATAAGGTCCCCCTCAGCCTCCTTTTCTCCAGGCTAAGCAACTCCAGCCTCCTCAGCCACTCCTCATAAGACTTGTGTTCATTTGTATATAGGCTCTTTATTCTTACTAGTCTATTCTGAATCTTTTAGCATTAGACAAAAACAGCAACAGACTAAGTTGTTCAGAGAAAGAAGCACAGAGAAGAACATTTTCTTCTGGAAACCTATAGAGTTGTGTTCAGAAAGTTAAGAACCATAGTCAAAGGACCATTACCCTCTTTCTAGAGAAAAGATTGTGAAGGATGGTACCTCCTCTGGGAAGTTGGTCTGGGGTCTTAAATTGACCCATGGAAAAAACTTTGCAGCCTTCAAAGGCAGACAGTTGTCTATCCCCCCACAAAACCCTTTAATGTAAGAAATGAAAAGCTGCTTGCTGAAGCCACAAATTAAATGAGTTTGTTTTTGCATTAGGAATTCCTTGCCCTGCTGCACAGTGTTCCACTGATGCCACTAAATGTCATAAGTAGATGACCTAATAGAATTTGCCATACCCATGTTTGCTATCACCAGATACAAATATATAGCAATGGCAATAATAAAGTTGTACTTACTGTAATCTCAGCCTTGCTCAGACAGATAGAGCCTCTGCAGCCATACTCTGTTTCATCTTCAGACTTGTAATAACTGAGTGTGTTGCTTTTCAGAACTACCCATCGATCCTGCCACCCATGAATGTAGTTGGTCCACTGCAAAAAAAAATTCCAGAGATCAGCTAACGGAACGACAACAGTAAAAGAAGCATGATGGATAGTTTCTAGGCTTTTGAGCACCCGAAGAAAAAGGCAACTTATTTTTACAAGTTCTTCCCAACCGAGAACTTTTTTCTGCTCAGAGGTCCCAGAAGAATTTTACAAACTCCTAAAGCCACAAAAACTCAGTTGTTTTGAAGGGTCAGTAAGACAACAGATGTCTGGACTCCAACTGCATTGCTAAGGCCAGTTAAAAGAAAGGCAATAAACATACTGATAACATAAACTGAGGAAAGCAGGGGAGGTGAAAAAAATCAAACATTAATGACTAAGGTGAGTTTAGGCACCTCATTTAAAACCTGGAGCTAGGCCAAAAGATGTAAGTGGAACACAGAATAATTTATTTTATATAAAATGTCATATAAACTACTTTTTATATACATACAAACATGCCACTATCCCAAAGTACAGTAAATAACTATTGTGGTGCCTAGAGGACTCAGTGCTTTATCAGTTTAATATTGCCCATAGATACTGCTTTAGGTTTTAATTCTAACTACTTTCACTAAGAAGATACTTGTTTATCAGCAGACATCTAATCATGTTTTTACTGTTCAGATTTTTCTAGGGACTCCACATTCACACATTGAATAAAACGAATATTCCAGGAACAAAGTGTGGATTAATTCTAGAGAGATCTAGTAAGAAGTGACCAAAAGTTCTGATTACTATTCTTATACCTGCAACATCTTTAGGACTGCACTTTGTAAAATCATATGAACTTCATAGAATCATCTGACACTGACAGATCCTGTAATTCTGACAATACACAGATACTTACTAATCAATCATGGTGCAAATATTATAAATTTGATGAAAATAGAAGCAAAAGCATCAAAACCAATCTTATCATGCAAGCACTTATTTGATTTTGACAAACGTTCTTTGATGAAAAACTCTGGTTAACATTTAAATCTAACCTTCATTCATCATTTAAATGATCTAAAAAATCTAAATCTAAAAAATGAAGGGGAAAGTCAAGTAACAGTCTTGTTCCCACTTCAAATTACATACATTAGTTAACACATATGCTGTAATTACATGTTAACTTTAGTAATAAGATGATGAGGTTTAAGGAAAAAAATTATAGCTGAGAAATTCCTAATGATTTTCAAATGTAGGCAAGACCTTGATTCGCTCTCCAAATACAAAGCCCTTTTTCATCTCTTAATACATCTAATTGCTAAATACGGCATTACTTAAAGAAAGCCTCAAGTGTGCTTAGTGCATGAAGTGGTAGCACAAGCAGTCATAGAGGTATGTTATTTCCTGCCTTTCTCTTTTCCTATCTCTCATGTTCTCAACTCCTCCCAAGATGTGAAAGGCAGAGTCCAAAGTTATCTTGGAGGATAAAAAAAAAGCACGGAAAAGCACCTGTCCTTCTCTGAAAAAGTTAAGAGAAACATATATAGCAGTGAATCTTGCATCCACTGTTGCAATCAAAGCTTGCTGTTGCAATCCAAATGTGCCATGAATTAAGAGACTCCTTAAACTATACTTGGGTAGGCACGAGGTTTTGGCAGAGAAAAGACCACAGTTCTTCCAAGCATCTAGATTCTCATGCTTCCTGAAAGCCTCTTCCACACTGAAGTTCTTCTTTGTATCCACCTTAAAATCATTAGCAGGAAATACAATGGAAAAAGTCTAGAGTTTAAAAATGTTTCAAAAGACCAGCAGGATATACTTCTAACAAGTTTCTCTTACCAAATTACTCCACTTCCTTCAAAGCTTTTCTCTTTATTGAAGGGCAGAACTACTGAAACACTATTAAGCACACAGTGAACTGCAGCCTACTGCTATGATTTTAGAACTTAACTATACATAGTAAGTTATTAAAAATAGATATTTCCTTAGTAGAAAGTCCAGTATACTACCATTTCATTTTAATTAGTTTATCTCAGTTATTACTGAGGTATCAACTAACAGAAGGTAACCTTATCCCTCAAACATATTCACTGCGACAGGTTTCACCATACTTAACTATTCAGATTAAATTCCGAGTTCTCATGGGAAAGACAATCTCTTACACACTCAGCGTAATCATCCAGAAAAGTAAAAAGTTTGCACATACCTGAGCTAGAATGTTTGAAGCCATGGCTTCACCTGCTACACCACTGAGAAAGAGCACGTGGACTTGGTATTTAATTTGCTCACACAAAAATTAATTATACCCCACAAATTACTTCCCTTCTAACGATGGAAGCATCTTACCCAAGGAAAACTTTGCTATGAAAAAAACGCAAACAAAACAGCAAAACTACGCCAAACAAAAATCTCTTATTGTAACTGCTCTAACACCATCTCACACCCATCTCATCCCCTCCTTCCCCCACCCACTATTAGATAAGATCTTGTAAATGAAAGCAGAGATCCTTCTTTTCTCCTAACCATTCCTCTTATCTCTGGGGTTAGAAACATTTTCAGGCTGGAAGGAGTTCACAAAGTCCTTCACAATAGTGTGAGCTCAGTTATGGCTGTTTTCTATGCTTCCAGGGCAGTTTAAGATCTCTGTATCCCGTGCCTCCTACATTGGCTTATGCCTAGCCTTGTCGACTAGGGCAGGAAAAAAATTCAAACCACACTGCTTTAATCTTAAAGATATTTCAACGTTATTCAGAAAATACTTTCTATAATAAAAAAATAAAATATCCGTATTCAAACTAAGCAATTTAATATTCAACTCCAAAGTACTTCGGAAAATAAAATTTCCTAGTATAAACCCATACATACTCGGAAATCACCTTATTTTCAGCGATAAAAGAGAAAATAATTACGGTTATTTTTAAAAAGGGAAACAAGCCGTAGAGCCATTTTCCTTTTCCACTCCTCCCGTTATCTCTTGCAGCAGGAGTATTTCATTGCCCTGTTTTGATACTTGCAATAAAAGCCGTGCCCACTCGTGAGGAGCCACCACTGACTGCTGCTGCCTCCGGGAGCTCCCGGGTAGCCTCGACACCCAGNCGGCCGTGCCAGCGCCGCCCGCGGAGCCGCCCGGCCCCCCCGCCACTGGGCCCCTCGGCCCGAGCCCCCGGGCCGGTCGGGGCTGACAGCGGAGAGCGTGGGGGGCGGCAGGGCGCAGGAATGGGGTACAGGTGGCTTACCTTGCTGAGCACCCCGCAGAGCTCAACAGGCAGTCCGAGCTCGGTCTCGGGGTCCTCCTCGGAGCCGGAGGAATTCCAGCTCTGGTTGTCCGACATGGAGACCGGAGCCGCAGCCACCGCCGAGCCGGGAAAGAGCCGGAGCGGCCCCCGCCCACAGCAGCCTCCTCCTGCCGAAGGGACCGGAGCGCCGGGCTCTACTCGAGCGGGTGCCGGCACCGAGCGCCGGCCGGCAACCAGACTCACAGCCCCGGGCTCCCCTCGCCGCGGCCCCGCAGACCCCGCCCGCGGACAGAGCCCCAACACCGGGCAGTGACGGGAGGAGGGGCGAGCGCGCGTCCGCCTGCCGGGCACCCGCTCAGCGCGCCGCCGCTACCGCCGCCATCTTAGGTGAGGCGGGCGCTGTATGCCACCATCCACCAGCACCCCGCCCCGCCGCGACACCCCACGGGAGTTGTAGTCCTGCCCAGGGCGGCCGTGAGCCCTGGCGCCATTGCCCTTCGCTCGTGCCGCAGGACGTGCTGGGAGATGTAGTTTCACTCCCGCAGCGGACGACCGCCATCTTGGTTTTGTCGTTCCTGTGGCGGCGCCGGCGGGTCTCGCCTCAGTGGCCCCGGGTGAGAGGAACTCCGCTACCAAGGGTGACAGTGCTGCCCGGGGCGGTGTTTGCTTTGTCTTTTATGCGGAAGTATTTGCTTTATCTTTAGCGAGGCGAAACGTCTCTCCGTCTCTGCTTGCTTTCAAGGGTGAGAAGATGTAGCTTCCCTTCCTCACCTCAAACCGGCGGGACTCGGGGGAAAGGGGGACAGTTGAAGGGGGCGAGCGCCAAACTTTCCCCTAATCAAAGATGGAGGCGGCGGGAAGGGGCGTGAGATGCTGCCGGCTCTGGGTGAAACGTGAGGGGAGGGCGGGCCGTCCGGACCCGTCCGGGTTCTGCTTTCCCGGCGGTGCCCAAAGGCGTGGGGTGGGCAGAGCAGGCAGAGTGATGGGTCAGCGTTTGGCTTCGGCTGCGAGGTACTACGGTGTCTTCTGTCATCCATTTATTAAACTGCTTTCGTAGTTTAGGGAACAAAACGGTGATTTCTTTCTTCAGACTTAGTCTGAAATACGTTTTTTCGTCGATATTTATGGGTGGAGGTATACTTGTAGAAAGGGAAAAAAACCCCTGTTGAACCTGTCACTTCATGATTTGTGGACAGTGGATATAGTGGTTTGGGAAAGACTTAAGGTTTGTACTAACTTACCTCCTTTCTCGTGATATCTTGGGCGGGTGAAAAGTGTGTTAAAGAATGTTGGTTAAGGAAATTTCAGTTTTGGAAGATAAACTTCTGTCTATGTTGCAAGAGCAATGCTGCACAATTCTATTTTCTCCAACTTCCTCCTTATGACGTATCATTGTGTAATTTTCCCGTATCAGGCTGTTCGAAAGTTTCCATTGAGGGAATTCTTTTCCCTTATTTTTTCCATTTTTTTTTGAAAGAACATTGACACAGCTACTTACATGCATTCTCTATATATAGCAACTAAAAGTTAAATAATGTTTGTACCTGCTCAGAGTCTCAGATATAAAGATATTTACAATGAAGAACTGAGGGTGATTCAAAAGGCAGCATCATTGTTCTAAACAGTTAGAAATAAAGAATTGTCATAGACATCTTAATATTTGTGTAATCGCTGTGATGCACAGGAAAAAACTTTTACAGAAGTCTGCTGTGGGTGCTACTTTAGACAATTTTCTAATATATAAAACGCTGCCAAAAAACAATGTTCTTTGATTCACTACGTGTTTGGGAAGAAACCAAGTGCAATTTTTTTCTCCTTAGCCTTGGTTTCAATGTACTGTATTTGTCAAGCAAGCTCTGTAAGTATTGCTATGTATGCGAATAATTTATGGTTCTTCTCTGCAATATGTTGATGAAGTTAAATAGCATCACCTATAAATCTGGTTGTGTTTTCCCAGTTAAACTCTCAATGAACTTCTTTTCAGGAGCAGGAGCTGAAGAGACATGTCTGAGCAAGTCCTTTTAGCAGTGGCAGTGGTGTGTACAGACATTCCCTGTCATGCTTTTGATCTGAAACTATTCACTTAGTTACAGAAGTAGCTTGTTTGTTTTTTTTTTTTCCCTCCAGAACATTGAATCAATCAAGTTTTATAAACTAAAAATGCCTTGGGTAGATATTTTTTCAGGTTGTTCAACAAACACATCCATCCTTTTTAGAGAGAGTATTTGTTTGGATTATTGATTGTGGCTAGCATATTACAAACTTTAAATGAAAAAATATTGGCTGCTAAAAGGTTTGCCTTTTCAACTTTTCATATAGTGCACTGACTGTGCAAAGTAATAGATTTTTGTTTACATCGGTCACATGCTCCTAATGTAGCTTGTTTTCCAACAAAGTGTCACCAATTTACATTCTTCCAAAAGCTGTATTGGGATAGTGTGTAAATTGCCCCTTCTTTCTAATGTTCTGACTGTGCTTTAGAAGTATAACATACTGTCTGTTACTCTTAATGAGATCAGGCCAGATCTGTATCAGCAAGCATCGGGTGCAGTGGGAGTAGATTTGTAAAGGAAAGGTTTAGTGCTGAGGACTTGAAGTTCTTACACATGCTTTGAGAGGTGTTTTTTTCAGACTACAGTAGTTTGATCCCTTGGAGGGCACCTACAATAACAATTGTTCTTTAGCTGGAAGAGCAGTCTTCCATTTGTGTATAGTTTGAAAACAATCTGGTTTGCCTGTGCCAAGACCAGTCTAGGATGCAAACCAAAGCATGGGAAATAGAGAAAATCATACTAGTATCCTGCTGCACTTGCTCCTCTCTAGCTCCTTCTATACCTTTTCTACTGCACCTTTATTTTGTGCTTCATTGCTGTGTTTGTTCTTTCATAGCAAGTGCCCCTGTATTCAGTGTTCCCCTTCTAGTGTCTTAGGGATTGCAAGGAGTTTACAAATTACTGTTTTAAGTGGAAATAGTCATCTTCTTTTTTAGAACAGTGGAACAGATGGTGTTCTGTATTGCTGATCAACTACTTGTAGTATAAAAATGGGGGATGTTGAGTTTTACTTCTAGGGACGGCAGTCACAATAAGCACTGTCAAGTGGGTAACTTTTTAAATACCTTTATTTTTTTCTTCTCCCTTTTTGTATATCTTCTTTCCACTGCCATACCTTCTATTTTAGGGTGTTGATTTTATGTTTTTACAACAGTCATTTTCTTTTAAAACATCACTTTCTAGTGTGTTCATTCTTACCATTATGTTTGTTCTGAAATTTAAGACTTATTTTTCTTAAGAGCTTTGAAGGAGCTTTGTTCTGGCACAGCATATTGCCTAATAGCATAGGCTCAGAAATATTAATGGTTCAGTCACTTTATTCTAACACAGTTTTGCTCTCTGTGAATCACTGTATTAGGCTTTTATTTCTAAGTAAAAAAAAATTTTAAATAAACCGTATATGAAACCTTATGTGAACGTTGTCACTAAACATGTCTGTAGAAGCCAGGTTGCAGAGAACTACTCTACCTCTGGAGTAGTTTTTACTGATGAATGTTCAGTTCCTTCATTATTTTCTTTATGGATTACACTGCTAAAGCCTTTGTTTTCAGTAATCTAGAAGTGCAAGGAAAACTTAAAGACTGGAGATAAATCTTTGAGTGGAAAAGGTCCTGTAAAATACTGAACAGAGGCAGAAGAAGATACCATGGTTCTTTGCCCTTTGAATAAACTTAGATGTTCTAAAGACATGAGGATTTTTTGACAGAGGAACTGAAAGCAGAATTTAGAACAGAATTGCACTGCGTTTTGCCTATGGCAAATTGATAGGGGATGAGTAGTCCACTTCTTTAATTGCATCACTCTTCACATAAGCAAAGAATTATTCAGACCATTTGGTGAATGGCATAAAATATTTTGACATATATTTTTGAGCATTGTCAGAAGCAGTCTCTATTAACTGTTTACCTTTCGTGTGAATGATTTAATTTTTAAAGGATGGATTTTTCTGTAATTTGTTACATCTTAGAGTCAGTGAGCATACAGAAGACATAATTCTATGACCTTGTTTCTTTCGGGGCTGATTCCAGGTGCTTGTATGAGATTTGTTTTTGTAAAATGCTGAGTGAGCTGCTACTTTAAAAGTAGTCTCATTCATCCGTGTCAGCTTGAGCATTTGGAATTTTCACTTCCAATAATTCTGGCCAGTTTTCTGTTCAGTATTAATTTATTGTATGTTCTGGCTTATTACATTTGTAAAGATACTACATCTTTATTGGAAGACTCTTTCTTCTAAGGAACTTGTTCGTATTATATTTTGAGAGAGAGAGAGAATAGTGAAACAGTAGCAGCTTTAAATGCAATAGTTGGGAATCTATGTGGTTAACACCATGTATGTTAAATGTATATGTATTAAATGCTGATAACACTTGTGCAGTTCCTTCTGCTAGTTCTTTTCTTGTAAATCACTACAGGCTTAGAACTGGCAGGAGTCCTCTTCTCAGGGCTATTCAGAAACTAGGCCTCTAGTAAAAATCAAACCCCCTGTGGCTAAAAGGAATTGAGCAAATAGTTAGAAGGACAGTCTGATATGCTTCCTTGAACATGTCTTTGGTGATGATTTGTCTGCTGAGAAAGACTTCAGAGCACTGATACTTAAAGTATTATCAGAGGAACATGTTTTCACAGGAAATGAGAGTTAAAGAGTTTGCTAAATTTGATCCAGTCAGCCAGAATGTTTCGTTGCCAAAAGAATGCTTACAAAAGACAGGTACACTTCTTTTTTGAAATTATGCAATATGCATACTTTATATATGTATGTGTTCTCTCAGGCACATGGTGTGATTCTGGGGGTTGTCCTGTGCAAGTCCAGGAGCTGGACTTTGATGTTCCTTGTGGGTCCCTTCCAACTCAGGATATTCTATGATTAATATAATGTTAATGTGTTGGGATAACGTCCTTATCCAAGTAATGGATAAATCAAGTAGTAGGAAATAAAATCACTGCTGGAGTTTGCAGTGTGACTTTTGAAATATCAGAAATGTTGAAAATATTCTAGCAGGGTTGAATTTCCCTAGTTTGTTGAATTTATGTTTGTTATTGTCTTAGAAATTCAAGAAATAAAGCAATGCATTTGTGGGAAACCTATTGTTCAAAGGGCCTAACTATGGGTACATGATTTTCTTTACCTAGGGGGGTTAGATGGGTTTTAGTTATTTAACAATGCATGTGTTGCATGGCCAGCATGGATGAAGATACTTCTCTGCAGTGAGTGGAATAAGAAGTGTAGTACATGGCTACGAGTTCAATTTTAATTAGCAATTGGAGTAAAACCCAAGTGTTGTCCATTAAAAATGCTTATTTTGATGACTTCTGGACTTAGTGAGAAGGTCTCATGCAGTCTCTCTCATTTATTACTTATAGTATTGTTTCAGTAGTACCCAGAAAGTTTGTTTTGAGGTGGCTTCCAGCTGCAATAATTCCAGTGCAAAGGAGACATTTAAAAGGTTGGGAATGAGAGTTACTCTTGAATCAATCTGCATGGCTTTTTTGTTCTGCATACCACTGTTCAGTTCATTGTTCTTCCGGTACTGGTCAATGCTTGGCAAAAAGTAATGAAGTAGATAAATTATTTCATACTTACTTGTGAAGTATAGTCTTTAGTACAAGTGAATTTAATTTCTCTCACAGAGTATCCCCATTCATTTATAGCAGTGTAACAGCTCTCCACATCTCTTGTCAAAACAATTTTCCTTAGGTTGTTTGTTTTGTTTTAATTTATTGTTTGTGTTGGCACTTTGTAGTTGGTTTGTCTGTTTTTTTTAAAGACTTGATTTCTTATACTTTTATTCAGTATGTGTATAATTTTCTACATAGTGTCTTTGGTGTAGATTTTGTATTTTACATTTATATAAACCAAAAGGTTTTGCGAATAGGTAAATATGAGCTGTCCTGTTTGAGGCGTAAAACAGTAACTGCCCATTAGTTTAAGGGGTTTGGTAGACGAACCTGTTTACAATGCTAGGGTGAGTTCCATGTCAATACAAGAGAAAGTTACTGCAAAGAATACTTATTAGTAACTTTTTTTCTTGGTAGCATTCTCACTAGGAAAACACACTTATCCAGCTTTCTTATTTTATTCACGTTGTTTGTTTTGGCTTATAGGGTTTTTGGTTGGTGCAATTGTTTATTATGGTGAGGTGATGGCCCAGCAAAGTTTTTGGTGTGACTGAAATTGTGTTTTGAGTCTTAAACTACTGATTTGCCCTATTACTGAAGATATAACAGAGCTGGATTATTTAATATTTGACTTTTCAGGATCTGTTGAATGCTTATGAAGCATTCTAGGAGTTTCACATTATTCACAACTGTCTTCTACATGGATGTGATTATCTTAATTGTTTTAAGGAAGAAATTTTTCCACCTACACTTGCAGTGAGTGCTCCAAACTTTAGTAGATTTTGATAATGGGTCATTTTTTAAGTTACTGTAAGAAAAGTAAATGGGATATTTGACAAGAATTGGGATATTTGACAAGAAGTTTTTTTCTGTCTTCTTCTCTGTGGTATTTTTGGTATAGTCCTAACTTTGGTGGCATGTAACTTTTGGACATGGAGATCTGTGCTACACCACACTTGATTTTTGCCAAAACCCTGAGGAGTGATTCTTTGTGGTCAAAACTGGATGAAGTTCTAACTTTATAATTGTTTGTTATGCTTTCAGTGCTTTTACAGAACTATTAACAACTTTACTTTGTCATTGAAATTATGGGTAATATTGTTTTTCTTCTGATGTAGCCTATGTAATGACAGGATTCCAGAAGCTATTGCTTTATCCATTCTCTACATTTGCAAATCAAGTTAGATGTTATAATTTTGCTTTGTTCTTGCTAAAGTTATAATGGAAGAGTTTAAATTAAGGAATCTCTGAAATATTTTAATTGAGAGCAAATAGGAAGTTTATTTTGGGCTCTTGCTACAGTAAATGATGTATCAGATTTTGATGAAATGTTATTGGAGGCTTTTATGAGTTTTACAGAAATTTTACAGAAAAAATATTTCATTTAGGTCCTTGTTTTTGCCATCCTGGAGACAATAATTTAAAAATCATTTGGAAAAGAGTCTCTAATATTTGTGTTGCTATTTGCAACATTTATTTAAATTTTTTTTACATACCATGAAGACTTACTCAGGACAATTAGGGTGTAAAAGATGGTCCTTTATGTCTGTACTATATGTTTTGATTCCTATGTTTAGCTTTTGAGCTCTGGGCTAAGTAGACAGTTGTGTATCTTAGTAACTGCTTTGCACCTCACATTGTCATGAGCATCTGTGGTAACAAAGATATCAGAATTTGTTTTATTTATGAAGACAGGTACACAGCTTACATGCATTAAATAATGACTCAATATGCAAATAAGTTATTTTTCAAGCTTTTCCATACTGGTGTCATTTTCCAGTCTTAGTATTTCTTCCCACGTTGTTAACACTGTCAACAAAAGATGAACTGTTAACATACTTTGCAAATATTAATAATGTGCATAATAACACCATGTCCACTGAACTGAATATTCTTTGAAATATTTTGTATATTTTGCATTATTTTATTACATGGAAATTGTAACATAAATTTAACTTTTCACACAGCATACAGAGTTTCTGTTGCTGGAATTGGAGGATTATTAATGAAGACAGGTTGGAGGAGTGGCACAGGATCAAATACAAGCAATTTCCTTTAGGTTGGTTCAGTCAACTGTTTAAAAATGCTAAACTTGAATGAAGGTAGAGGCACTTGAAATTAAATTGTTGCTCTAATTTTATTGCTGTTTCAATCTCCTGACACTTTCAAATACTTCATAACCCTGTCTTACTAATTCAGTTGAGTTTCTGTGCCTGCTTGTTGAAGAGCTTGATTACAGTTTTATTAGTGATCTTTTTGCAGTTCTAGGCATCCCAGCTCACTCATAAAGCTTTCTGCACAGTAATGGTATTTCATGGTTCCTCTCATATTTTTTGTTTGTTTGTTGGTTTGCTTTACATTAACTGTTGACATTCACTGCTAAAGTCTTTATCTTTAGAAGTCCTTCCTTAGCAATTGGAAAGTTATCTCCTTCCACTTATGTGATTTTCCTGCTTCCCCTCGTTTCCCAATTACAGGAATAATAGGGTAGACTGCCTTCACAGACTTCTCTGGTTTCACACCCTACTTGCTCAGTATGATACTGAGAGAGATGCCATGTTTTCTATTAGAGGAAGCAGCTCAGTCTCGCAACAACTTCTTGAGGTGACAGCATGCCAAAAGCATGTCACTCTGCGTAGACTATTTCATTAGATTCTAGTCCTTTACCCACTTTTTACAAGTTTTTTTAGCAAAACAATTTATAACATTGTATTACCACAAGTTCAATGTTTTCTCTAGCCTAATTGAAACAGTTACTAGGTTTCTGCATTGACATTTGTTCACATTTTGCACAGTTTAAAACTCTGCTGCTTCTCTGTTATGTTTAAATATTTTCATTTTCGTCTATGGCAAATGACCACTGGTCTTATCTGACAGTACTAAATCAGTTGTCTTATTGTAGCTATTGTGATTAATTTCAACATGTTAAATATTTTATGGATTTTTTTCAGACCTGCTAGTTTGAAACCAAGATAATGTTCAGGTTCTCTTCATATTAAGCATCTGGAAATTGTATCACCTGTTATTCATGTTTTCCCTTCTATACACCTGTAAGCTCTGGTGGAGAACTAATGTCATGTCCTCAGATAAATGGTTTTTTCTTAATTTCTGATAAGGTACTATTTGATATTTGTACCTTTTCTCATCTGGGACTAGCAATGAATTTTATTCCACACAATAAGCTCAAAAGATAAAATAACACCAGGTGATCACCATTTATGAGACTTTATAAAGGCAATTATTTTTTCCATCACTGGTATCATCATGGTATATTTTTTCTATTGTTGGTTACATAACAATGAGATAGAGAAGACTTTCTTTTGACTAACATAAATTAGTTTTTAAAGCCTCTGCTATAAACTGAGCCTTTAAGGGTGCTCTGAATGAGGAAGGGGAAAGATTTGTACATGCTAGAGAGAAAGACACTTTCAGGAATAAGGAACCGCTAAAACCATTTTTAAAATACTAGAATAGGAAATGGAAGCAATCTTGTGTTCATTCCTGTTTCTTGAAGGCAATGAGTTATAAAAGAAGCAGAGAAAATAGTGGAGGGATATTTACTTTGATGAAAGTATTTCTTGGAAATCTTGCCCGTTACTTACTAGAGGTTGCCAGTAACAATGGAATTACTGGGAGCTAATTGATACAGGGATGCTTATGAGCATGAGATGAAGTTTGGAATGTTGTTTGGGATGCAGTGCTTTTTCTTTTGATTGAAGTCTAGCAAACCTGTTCTGATAAATGTGTATGTTAACTGTAAGAGATTGTCCTACTGTACCTGAAAAATTTATGATGTTCAGCATTGTAGTCTTTTATTTGATAAATACATGTAAGAGCTATGAAGCCACTCCTATTCCCAGAAGCTCAAGTGCTACTAAAGAGTTAAGAGAAGAGTGCTGGTCTCTACATCAACTTCTGTTCTTTGTAATACAACACTCTGTATAAAAACACAGCATTATGTAACCGATCTTGCATTTTTCAGCAGACATCATAAATAATAATCTGAATTAATAGCAAATTATTAAGATTTGGATACTTTTGACAGAACTTTTTTTGTAAACATGGCTTTCTTTAATGTCTTGACTTCAGTTTGCAAGTATGTTTCAGAAGAAGAACTTCAGGAAAATATGAACATTGCCATCATTAATTTTTAAAAGTTACTCATGTGGTTCTTTAATAACAGAAATTCATCTCTAAATGCAAAAATACGTAATGACCTTCTTATGTTTGGTTGCTAATGAGGCCCACTTAAATCCTGCCATGGGAAAGTGGCATTTAAAGGAAAAATGACACACTCAGATTTGTGTAATTTGTGATTGTTTAATAAAGCTGCTGTATTTGCCTGAAAGGGTGGGGCTTCTCCAAGTAGGAAGAGTTCCTGTCACAGGGAGCAGCATAAAGCTGAGGAGTGAATGTCCATTCTGCATGACATAAAACTGAAGTAGTTTATGAGTCAGTGACTTTGGGTAGAAAGAAATTATTTCTGTATGCTTCAGAAGTAGTGGATGCCCCATTGCTGGAAACATCCCATGTCAAGTTGGACAGGGCTCTGAACAACCTGATCTAGTTGAAGATGTCCCTGCTCATTGCAGGGGGTTGGACTTGGTGACCTTTAAAAGGTCCATTCCAACTCCTGCTATTCTATGAGTCTGCTTGTTTGAATCTGGCAAAATAGGACCACCGGTTTGAAATACTACAGAAGATGAAATTTGCTTTCTTTTTTTTTCTTTTGAGACCAATTTGATAACTAAACAGTTTACCATATAATTAGAGCCTATCAAGGATTCAGCAATTTACTTTCATAAAGAAAAAGGGAAGATGTCAGAAGTTCAGATATTGGAAGTATCTGCACATATAAGAAATTACCGATGGCTGTAGTTGAGTAATACAGGCTTGGTAAGTTCCACAAGTTGGATACCATGGCTCAACATTAATGGCAAAAAAAGAGTGCATGAGTTTTACTCCAAATTAGGGTTTTATTCAAAACGCTTAATTGAAGCCATCTGTTTTTAAAAGATGAGCTTTGACACAAACAAACGTTCTGAATTTGAGCTAGAAATTACTGGAAAGGATTCTACAGCTTGTCTCAAGGAAGGATGATGATCAAATGAGCAGTGGTTTTCTTCAATTTAAAAATATTACAGTTTTTTTTCTTTTAATGTAATAGTGAGAAGTATTTTGTGTTTAAGGCAGTAATGTTTCATCTGACAGGATGATGTACAGGCATAAATATCATGTTCATATGTAAGGTACTACCGGAGGTTGGTTTGTGCTCAATTATTTCTGTAAGGGAGGTTTTAAAAGAAAATTGTTTTAATTTAGTAAAAAAAATAGAGTTTTACTGTCTCCAAACACTGATAGAGTTACAGGTAGTTTTATGTAGTGAGTGTGGCAGGTCAGCCACTTTGCAGGAGTACAAGTCTTCATATTTGTGATAAGTATGTTATTTTCTGAATAAGTAAAAAATGCTTACTCAATAAATAAAGCAAATGAATTTAAAAATTTAATTATTGTTATTGTTCAGTTGGAACATAAATATTTGGTTACTTTTTTTTCAGATATTAAGTCGTAAAACAGGTACTCATTTCCTAGAAGTACAATGGATGACCTGAAAAAAGTTGCCAACAGCTCTTGCAGTGATGGAGTTCTACTCAGAATGGGCCTTAATGACAACAAAGCTGGAATGCAGGGTTTAGATAAGGAGAAAATCAATAAAATCATCATGGAAGCTACTAAGGTTGGTTTGATTACTTTTTTTCCTGGTGCTTTATCTGTGGTCCAGTATTGTAAGGCTCTCTTCCTCCCTTCCCCAAATTTTATCCCTCACATGTGTATATCGATGGCATCTTCTTAGAAGAAATTCATATGTGGGGAGGAAGGGGAGGGACCATGGTTTAGCGTGCTGTAGGGTATTGTTGGATTCATCCACAAGGACATGGAGGAGTACAACTGAGTATATTCTTAAGTCCTCCCTTTTTGTCCAAAGCGGTACATAAATATCACAGCATTTTCCAGAGGTAATTATAAGGGCTGCAGCTTCATCTTTTTCACCCCCTTTCCATTCCTTTTGTCCACCCCATCATTAATCAGCCAAGCAGATTTACTTCTTTCGGTCACCTGCCTGTTACTGATGAACTTGATGTAATTAAGTTTTTCTAGTACTTTCAGTAGAATTTCTTTGTGCTTAGTGCCTGTCTTTGTGACTGTCTTCTCAGTATTCAAGAGAGGTGGCCAGTAGTGTGCAACTTCGTACTAAAGATCCACAGAGGCCCTCACAAATCTACAAACCATTGAAATATTAGTCATCCTAGCTATTACTGTAGAGTTTGTATAGAACAATATAGGGATAGCACTTTATCTGGGCAACTCAGGGTTTTCTTACTTTTCCTTGCACAAGTGTGTATTTTATTTGGTGTCACTATGGCCAGAGATTATGTAGTTTTCCTCATGAATTCTGTGTTGACTCTTATTGCTCTATGGTGATCTGCAGAGGTGGGGCAGAAGGAAGGAGAAAACAAGCTGCAAACAGTTCTTATTTAACAAGCTTTTTTTTTTTTTTGCTTGCAATTTCACATTGATGATATTTTATATGCTATCAAGCTCCTTATTGATTAGATGTTTCTTCTACTTACTGTGTTCACTCTTTCTTGAAAACAGTGCTTTGTCAGACATATCCCAAATAATGATATTTACATAAATAATTTTGTTATAGCAATTACTTTTTCATTTCCTGGTATGAAATAGAATGAACTGTAAAATAGGCTTTGAAAACTGACATACAGGCATCTTAACTAGTAGAATATATTTCTGTCAAAATAGTGCAAGAGTTTATAAATGCCAGATACACGTCAAGAAATCTGAAAAGAAGCATTGATTCTTTTCCTTAAGCTTTTCTGTAATCTTTAAAGTGACACCTACAGACACTACCTGCAGCTGTATCGCAACAAGATTTATGGCATTCCAACTGAAATACTGCAAGAGATGTAAAAAACTTAATAATAAAAAAACTTGGTAATGTATTGGGTTGCTTTCCACACCTACATTTTGGTACTCATTTCTTTAAATGAGTCTCAACAAGTCATATTTGATGGCATAGGGGAGAAAAGATGAAAGGCATATCTGATAGTCAAAGAAAACACACCTTAATTTGTTCTAATGAGATATTTCTCCTAACGAAACATGATATATTACAGCCCTGCCATTCATCTTTTTTATAATTATTGTAAAAGTAGGTATTTTTGCTTTTTGTATAAATGTGTGAATCTGACTTGACAATGACTGAATTCTTGTTATCAGTGACAGTTTGGTAGTCAGACACTTTGACCTAAAAATTTGTTCATTTTTGCAGATTTTAGCAGGTAGTTCAACAAAAGCCTTTTCTTGCAAATATTATTTCTCTTATAAGCTAAGAGATGTTGCAAGAGATGTATTTTATTTTCTAGTTTTGAATTTTTATCTTTTGTACTTCATTGTATGCCCTCCTTTCTTTATGAGTCAGGAGGGAAAGTCACATTATACATTCTGTACATGATTACTGTCTTTTCATTACATCTCCTTTTATTTATGCCTTTTTTGAAGGAGCAATTACATATTTGAGAGCAACAGGGTTTTTTATACCTGTTTGGTTTTCATCATCCTCTTCCAAATAGCTTCTGATTCTGCAGTGTCCTTCAAGATTAAATAGCCAACAAAATACTCAATATTACAAGTGGATTTGACTTATGCAATGTCATTATATATTTCCATATATATTAAGCTATGTGGAAGTCTGAAAAAATGCTTAAATAATTTTTTATTAGAGTTTTGTACTCCATACCTTGGAGGTGTTGAAAAGAATAGTTTGACATTTGTCTACTATCTTTAAATTTTTATTGTCAGGTGTTAGACTGTATAAACATACGAAGTTCTCTAAATAGTCCCTTACACTCATTTGAGCAGGAGAAATATATGTATGTCATTTGAAGAGAGAGATGTAAAGAACCAGTGGTCTTTTTAGTGTATTTTTATATGAAAATCCAAAGCATGCATTAGAAACCATTTCTGTGTTTTATGTTTTCCGTATTTAAAGATCAAATGTGGTTGCTTAAAGACAAGATAAAGACGAAAAGAAAAACATAGTGTTTTTGTGATTTGTTTCTTTCAGGGTTCTAGATTTTATGAAAATGAACTTAAGAAAGATCAACAGGTTAACCAACGAATTGAAAAAATGATGCAGCTGAAAGAGAAAATTACAACACAACAGCTCTTAAAAGCACAGCTGCAGGTACTAATCTTCTAAAGACATATTGGAGTAAATGTTGGATCATAAACATTTTGGTGTGTTTTGGTTTATTGCATTAAATTATGTGATAGGCACAATGTTAAAGTACCACTTTGATGTTAGACATACAAGGAAAAGTGCACAATGTTTTGATGGTGTCATCTTAATAAAAAGTTGCCAGAAGAATAGTTTGTAAAATTATTCTGAAATGTCCTCTAAATGAGTAAAATGAAATAAATGAATTCCTGTTATTCCAAGTCTGATCAGTTTAAAGTGATGTCATTATGGTTTATGTAAAGGTTTGCTAAATACTTTGCTAATAAGTATTGTATCACTACACAAATTACGTATATTTGTGTTCAGTGGCCTGTAATGGAATGAGAAAGATCACAGTTGTCAACAATTCTGGGTATAATTGATGCCTTTTTTAAGCTAATTAATGAAAAATCATCATGGCAAGCAGTCACAAGAAATGAAAGTGTCCTGAACTAGACAGATGAAGAGGCTATTTCTCTTTTCAGATGCTAATGGTAGATAATAGTCTCCAAAGTATTACAGTGTATGAAACGTTAAAAGAAAGGTTTCACACCAAACATTACTAGGCACAACAGAATTAAAATTCCTTGTAGGAGCTGAATTCCTTTCCATTTTCATTTGTGCTATGATTCAGTCTTTGTTTAAATGATTGCTTGCTAGTTTTCCTTAACAGGATTCCTGTTTTATTCAGTGCACATTGCAGACAGTGTTCACTGAGGGGGATATTATTCAATATTTTCTGTTGCCCTCAATGTTCAGTGGGTGGCCCCAAGCTTTATTTGTTGAACTCTAGTCTAATCCAGTTTTGAATGCAGAATTACTGATTTCCTAATAGAGTTTTTTATGTTGTACACCACATGCTGTGAATTCTTAATTTTTGCAATATTCCAGCAAAGTAGAGTGATATTTTGTTGGTTTGTAGATGGGGAGCTGAAGCACATGAAGATTAAACACATCCATTGATTTTCAGTGCCATTGCGAGGATTAGAGATTGAGCTTTTTTTTGGTGTACAACCTTTTTTGTTAATTTCAGATTTGGAAATCTCTTATGTACTTTAGATGCCAGTGTTTCAAATTTGTGCCCAGAAAAGTTTGCCATTCTGAGTACCTCTGAAAAGTTTGTTGTAGGTCTGTATGCCACAATTGTTTTTAGTAAATCTTTAACATGGATAGTTATGACTCTGCTTGTCCAGGTTTTTTTTAGTTAACTAAGGTAGCTTTTAAGTAATTTAATTACAGAAAAAATACTTCTATTTCCGTCCTACCTTCACCAGAGAGCTATTTATTTTACAGAGAATAGTCTTTCTTATAAAATGAATTACATTAATGACACAAATCCTATAAATAATATTATTGTATAGTTACGTAATGAGAGAATATGTAGTGCATATAGTGGAAGCCAAGAAATTTGGATTGCTTTGTCTGTCTTCATGTTGTCTTTTTTGGAACTTGATTCCTTGATGTTGCAACATAATTTTATAGTCTTTTAATGTTTCTTATGAAAACTGGTTTCTGTAGAAGAAAAAAGAAACTTGAAGAGATAAAGTCTCTCATATATGTCTTACTGGGAGCCAAGTTTCAAATTCCATGTTTGAAATCTTTATGCTGCTTGCTGAAATAGCAGTCATCTTTATTTCCAATAGATAAACTGTAAAGCTGTCATACTGCTTGAAAACTGTCATTAGAGGGGTATAGTATACACACTTTTTTGCTGGCTGATTTTAGATCTTTGCTGCTATAAAAACATCTTGAAAGCCTGGATTTTTGTTCTATTCCTTGTATGAACATAAACTCTGGTTCATTATTGTTGTTGCCCTTGTTCTCCATCACAAATTCTGACCATTTTGCTCTTTCCTCTCCTTTTTTTTAATTTATCATATCCTGAATTTTCCTTTCTCGTCCCACAGCCACAGAATACCATCAGTCCTCTTTCCAAAGCAATCCTTGTCCCATAGTCTTCACTGAAATTTGTGGACTTGGAACCAGTCTTCTCTCTCTGTATCTGATATTCTAAATACCTCAGCCTTTTTCTGTTGCTTACCTGCCAGCTACATCTCCCGGGGCCTCCACCTTTCACTTTGCAAATCTTTGTCTTGTTTGGTTTTCTTAATAATTGTTGTGTATTGTTTAATCAGCTCCATTCAGTTATGGATATAGGCAATTCTTATTATAATCTTCTCTATTGTTCTTATCTACTGAGTTTTTAATTCTTCTTTTTAGTTCTACCTTCTGATAAGAGAACCTGTTCTAAAATTTTAAGTGGGAGGTATTCTGGCATTAGAAAGGTATCTGTATATCTACTTCCATGAACACTGCATGTTCTCATCTGCAGATGAAGTCTTGTTTGTAGAATGGTTAGAGGCTCAGGTATGGTTTCGTAAGCTGGCAGTTGGTTTAAGTACTTTAAGGTAAAACCAAACAAAATTGTCTCCACTTACTGGACTTTTGGACAAAAACCTGGTTACGTGGTGGAAACAGTAATATACATAAAATGTAGAATCTGCAACATAATGCTGCTTTTTTTGCCATTAGAATGTGTGGAACTCCTTGAGATTCCACAGTAATTGGTAATACATTAAAAAATATACAGCTGCTACCAGATTTGGAAACTGCTGTACTGATGTTTGCTGGTTTTTTTCATCCATGTTGGGTTTATCCCAGCTGTTTATTCTGTAAATAGTTACCATTGTCTCGCTTCTATTGACTTTTCTGTCTTGCTTTGAAAATTTGTATATTCTATCATGGAATAAGAAAAAGGAGAAGTTACTCTTCAAATTGTCTAAAAGTTGATATAAGGGAAATTAAACTTCTAATTATAATTTGTACTTTTTAGTTGGGTTTTTTTTTTTGGTTTTTGGGTTTTTTAAATCTAGCTTGGAAATATATATAAAAAGTATCTCTGTTTTACAACAGATAATTGAACAGCAACTTTTTAAAACTTTTCAGCTTGGCTTGCATCTAAGGAATTACTCCATAAATTTTAAGGAGAGGTTTTGTAGGTACTCAGAATTCTCTGAGTAGATCTGGTTGTGTTTTGTTTTGGCATACTACTTGTATCAGTTGCTTTTGCTGATGGGTAATCTTTTTGTATTTCATATTAGTTTAGTGTAATATTGCTTCATTCTTTAGATGTTAGCGATAAGTAAGTATGATGTAAGCAATATATATGGGGAGAAAAAGCAAAACAGAAGTTTGTTATAAATATGATAAATTGAAATACAGAAGTTATGCATCTAGAGCAGCAATTGATGGTATTAATTAAACAATTTGAGAATTGAATTTGAGAGCAACCTGAAAATTATCTGTGAAGTAGAATTTAAAATAAGGATGCTTTTGTTGGTTAAAGTGTGACATGAATCCTTGTGAATTAGTAATATAATGGAAATAATATAAATACCCCACTTTGTTTGTTTGTTTGTTTGAATGGCTTCCCCCTTGTGCTTGTAATTTGTCTGAACTAGTTTTTTCGGCCTCAGAAACCAAACATACTGTACTGTTCTGTGTTGAGTAGCCTAGTTTAAGGCCCCGGTCTAGCATTTCATCCCTCAAAGCAACTTGGAAAAAACCAAAGAAAATAGTTTGTAAATCATTAATCAGCAATTTAATTAGAACATTCCAAGCTCACTTGCCTTGGTTCAAGTGTTTTGACCTCAAAGATGGTTCTTGTGGATAAGGTTTTTATGCTTTTTTATTAAGCAGCTCTGTTGAGGGAAATAAAAAAGTGAAGAACTGTGCAAATTGCATTTAAACATTCCTCTCCAGGACCATAAATGCATTATAGTCAGTCCAGAGACATTTCTGTACTGGTACCCTGATGTCATGAGAGTGTGTGTGTCCTTGTGCCTGCAAGCGAAGTGAAACTTTGGTTCCTTTTTGCTAATTCCATTTCTTGCTCTATTATGCCCATTGGGATTTTTTACTAGCAGTACCAGCCTTTGGTTGTGTCGATTGAGGTTGCCATAGTCATCAGTGTAGTTAGGTAATCTTATTTTGATAGCACATTCTTTTTTTTTTTCCTGTGTTTTCTCTTACTTCTAGAATGATGTGTGATGCTGCTGCCAACATAGTCATCTTCAATCAGTAGGCCTTAAAAATCCCATGTCAAGTATTTCACTTACATATTTTCATGACAGCCCAGCTCATACCTCATTCATGGGTCAACAGTATTTCAGAACAACCACATGATCTGCATGACTTGGTAGAAACGCAAGCAGATTAAGCATAACCAAAGCCTCTGCCTCACAACACTATGGAGCTGATGAAGCAGTACTACACAGTCTACTAGTAGACACACATCTTTAACATTTGGAGTGAAACACACTTGGTGTATAGGCTATTCTTTAAATAACTTGTAGTTTTCCTAGCAATCTAGCCTTGTATGGTATGGGTTCCTGTAACAAAAGTTGAGGAATTTTATTGAGGGATTGTGACTGTAGCTTTCTTTGTGGTAAGTGAACAGGTGTATTTGAGACCTTATTTTTGATAAGACAAGATAGATGGATGTGTCCTGTGAGCTGTTGGTCTCCTCTTCACCTTTCTAGGCCAATTTTTTGAAGTGTGATAGCTTTATTTAGCTATTACACTTCAAGTGTGAAAGTTGGAAATTCTTTATTATGTTTTAATTTTTTTCAAATAACTTGTATTTCTAAAACTAAGTGCTTTAAGTAAAACTTCACATTCAAGGGTCTTGCAAAGTTTCTATCTGAATCAGATACGTCTTTTTTTTTGTCATGTTATGTGGGGTTTTGTTGTTTGGAGGGTGGGATTTTCTTCTGGTTTTGGCTGGGATAGAGTTAATTTTCTTCACAGCAGCTGGCATGAGGCAGTGTTTTGAATTTCTGCTGAAAGCAGTGTTGATAATAAAGAGATGCTTAGCTATTGCCGAGCAACACTTGCACAGAGCCAAGGCCTTTCCTGCTCCTCCCACCACCCCACCAATGAGGAGGGTGGGGGTGCACAAGGGCTGGGAGGGGACACAGCCAGGACAGCTGACCTCAACTGACCACAGGGATATTCCAGACTATAGAATATCATGCTCAGCCTACAGAGTGGGGTGTAGATGAATGAAGGATGGACTTTTGCACCTATGGCATTTGTCTACCCAAGTAACTCTTAAGTATGATTAAGCTGTATTTCCTGAAGATGGCTGAACACCTGCCTGCCCATTGGAAGCAGTGAATGAATTTCTTATTTTGATTTGCTTGCGTGCACAGCTTTTGCTTTCTGTGATAAATTGTCTTTATTTCAACCCATGAGTTTTCTCACTTTTATTCTTCTGACTCTTCCACTATGAGGGTGTAAGTGGCTGCAGCAGCTTAGTTGCCAGCTAGGGCTAAATCACAACAGCTGTGGTTTTCTTCCACGGGGTTTAGGGGTGTTTTTTGTACCAATTGCTGCAGTAGCATTCTCTCTGAGAGCAAGTTTCATCCAAAGCTTTGTTGGGTTTTTTGTTGGTGCTGGTTTGGTGGGGATTGGGTTTGTTGAGGTTTTTTTCTTTAACTATATGCAAGATGCATTTGAGTTTTTAGGATCATCTATACTGTTGCACTTCTGCTAGGTTAGTAGTATTTCAGTTACTGTTTTTCTCTGTTCAGGTGGATAAACTTGTGATAGAACTGGAACGGAATCGTAACCTTAGCAGTACAATTGTACACATTGACATGGATGCCTTCTACGCAGCTGTGGAAATGAGAGACAATCCAGAGCTGAAGGAAAAACCTATAGCTGTGGGATCAATGAGTATGTTGGTAAGGCTGAATGTTGAACTAGTACAGAAATCAATTACATTAGTCTTAAGCCTAATAAACAATAAAAAAATAGCATAAATATAATGACAATGTTTTATATGAAGTGTGGAAAACCCAAAAATAATAAAGGAAACAGCAGTTCTTAGACTTGACCACGTAAGCTGGATTTTTCAGTAAAAAGTGTACTAATGAAAATTTAAAGTATGTAAGCAGATTGAAAGGCTGGAGGAGGGAGAGTGAAAATGCATATAAACTCTTAGCTTTGTCAGTCTTTACTGTATGGAGATATGTGATTAGAACATTGTTATTTAATACTAAATGTAAAGAAAAATTTGATTACTGAACACTAAACTTCTTTAATCTCTCTTAAGTCCACCTCAAATTACCATGCTAGGAGATTCGGTGTTCGTGCAGCCATGCCTGGATTTATTGCTAAAAGGCTATGTCCACATCTAACTATAGTGCCACTAAACTTTGAAAAATACGGCAAAGTGAGTAAAGAGGTAAGTCTGAAAGTGGCCTATAACCAAAAGTGAGTGTACTTGTTTTTAGACTGTATCAATAACATCAGTTATAGATAATATGAAAAGTGATAATTTAAATATTAAACTCTTCAGTAATGTGTCTTTAAACATAAGTCAAACAAAATATTGGTGCTTTTGGGCAAGGAGATGAAAAAGCAGTGCACTTACCCAATCTGGCAATTTTACTTAAGTTAGTAGTGATGCTGACAGAAGTTTTGAAAACCTCTGTGCAGTGAGCTAGTGGTAGCACTTGAGCGTTATTGTTGTTAAAAGTTCAAAATCATGGAACATAATGTAATTACTAGGAAGTTGCAAGTATATAGGAAACATGGAGATGACAACTTCACGCAATACATAATCATACTTTTGAATATGAATTACTGGAGAGAAAAACAAAGAGCATTACTGACTTATAAATGCAGATTAATTTTTTTTTTAGAAGAAGGGACTTGATAGAGCAAAAGAAATAGGGAGAAAAGAAACCATATTTTGCTTTGACTGAAGTAGTTTTACTTAGAGCCAGGGGAAATAGTTATGATACCTAAAAGCCTGTTTAAAAAAAAAAAGGACGAAAAGTCTTTTATACATTTTAAATCAAACTAGTGTATGACACAAGACTTTAATAAAATTATGTCAGGCCTTCTCTATTTTTATGAAGCCTTGACACTGCCCTGGAAGGGGTCAGCCTAGCTGGGCGGCAATCCCAGGCGAGGCAGCAGTGTCCTTCCCGCAGACACGCAGTGTACGCGCTGTGTCTCGGCGGCCACGTGTTCGGGCAGCACCGGCTCGGTATAAGCAGGGTGCGCCGTAGGCGAGGTGACCCTGGTGTTCAGGTCTCCCAGGATCCCTGGAGGCGAAAGAGAAGAGGGAGAGAGCCACTTCCAAGACTTCCCGAGTTTATTGCTCCGAAAGGCGAGGTAGGAAAATGGCCGGAGGGTCCAGGGTTACATGGTCTTTTTAGGGAAGGCGGAACCGAACCATGTTCAATAGGCAGGTAGATAATGGGAGGATCCGAAACATATACAACCAATGGGAGACCTAAAGAGGAGGGGTTAACCCACAACAATCAATGGGGAATAAAACTTAACAGAACCTTCTAGAGAGAGAGGTGGCGGCTTCAGACCTGGGTCTTGCCCTCTGAGGATCCTTCACTCTCCGATTCGTCCTCCCATTTGATGGGCAGGGCGTTAGGAGCCGAGGGCAAGCCTCTAGTGGCCCAATGCGCCCCAACAAAGCCTCAGTTCCTTCACATATATAAAGTAAGGTTGATCTTACCTGATTTTTTTTCACTTCTGTAAAAAAAAAAGGCATATATAAATGTGCATATTTCAGAATGGCTTTGAACTTTTTAAGGATCTTGGATTTCATGATATGTATTTCACAATGTGTATTTCATGACGTGTATTTCATTTGTTGTTTGATAGGGTAAAGTATTAAAGATTTGGCTTGGTCTAGATTTTTAGTTACGTTTTGCTCTTGGTATTTGGGTTGAAAATACTTAAATTTATTTCATTTTGTCTTTTAAAGTTCTGTAGTGAATCCTATCTTTAATCAGTTTCAGAAAGATGAAGTGCATGTGGACAAATGTTGTAATACCTAAGAACTTGACCCAAACTGATAGGAAAAAAACATGACACAGTCAGGTTTTCCTCCAGGTTTAAAAAAAAAAAGAGAGAGGAGAGGAGAGAAGGTAGAGCATTTTGACCATTTATTTTATTATGTTTCCTTCTAGAAAGATGGACTTACCACTAAAGATTTCCCAACAGGTTTTGCCTGTGGCATTAACCACTGCTCTAAAACATTGTCTGAAACTTCAGTTAATGTAATTTATAAGTTAGGATTTTGTTGTAGCTGGTGGGGTTTTTAACCTTTGTATCTGTGATATCATGCACACTGAGCACAGAAAGCTGCATCAGTTTATCCGCTTTGCTGAGTTTCCAGGTCCCCATTGTTTTATTCAGTGTCTGTGGACCTATTAGGCGTGGAGTCCTTATACACTGATCTTAGTGGCCTTTGCAGTTAAATACAATGCTCAAAATCTGTTTAGCTCTCACTTAGTATCTTGCTACTTGGAGAAGCACTACTGTAATTTTACAATATCAAGAAATAGTTTGTACTGTAAGTATCTTTAATAGTTATTGATCATCTTGAAGTTTCAGAGTACATTTGTTCATGTCCTAATTTTGTGTCAAGATCTGCTCTTACAGAGCAAACTTTCACTATGTGTTTATCAAGGTTAGAGAAATACTGGCTGAATATGATCCCAATTTCATGCCTATGGGCCTAGATGAAGCCTACCTGAACATAACAGAGCACTTGGAGGAAAGACTGAACTGGCCTGAAGATAGGAGAAGATTCTTTTTTAATACAGAAAGCACAGCAGGAAAAGGTAAGCAAATCATTCACTTTTCATGAGGTCACCTGACACTGAGGAGACAGACTGTTTCTTTCAGGGATTTTAGGCAGAACCATGAAAGCACTAAATTATAGTTAGAATTTAAGCTTTACTTTCCTTATTAGGATTTCATTATTATTGTAGTACAGAATGTATTATTAGAATTGCACAGGACTTTTACAAAGCAGAATCAGTGTAGGGCAGTCTATAAGTAGCCAAGTAAAGAATTCACAGTACAATACAACCTGGACCCTCTGCAGATTGGGTGGATAGCACACAGTTTGCTGTATCAATATAACAATCATAATCTAGACTGAAAAATAATATAAAAGAACATAAGCCACTCCCTCAATCCTCAGAGGAAGCAGATGAAGGCAGAGGCGTCCCTGGCCATTGGGATGTCCCAGGTCTCACTGTCCAGTGACAGCTCTGGTCCGAATTCCTCCTTAGGACCCGTCAAAGGTGGGGTTTAGAGACAGTGCTCTGGGGGCTGCAGGCAGGCGCTGCTCTGGGGGCTGCAGGCAGACAGTGCTCTGGGGGCTGCAGGCAGACAGTGCTCTGGGGGCTGCAGGCAGGCGCTGCTCTGGGGGCTGCAGACAGTGCTGCGACAGGGTCATCCACAGCACTGGCCTGGCCTGGTGCTGGGACATGCAGGCAGACAAGGAAGGGAGTGAACATGGGAGTAGAGAATGGCTGCTTTCCTTGTGAAATGGCATTATGCATTCTGACCACATTACATGGGGGTGGGAGCAGAAGTTGCCAGTCACATGCTTATAAGCTTCAGATAAGCTGCACCCATTGAAAGTGTAGATACTTAAGTCCTTCCGTAATTTGTCCTCCCATATATTCTCTACCTCCAGTTTACAGGTTACAGGTTAACTTTCTCTACTGCTTACCTGTGAATAAAATGTACACTACTAATGATTTGGATTTGGAGGATTTATTTTCTTTAATGTGAATAAAACTTTTGAAAAGTGGTACTAGGTTTTCTAAACCAAATGGGGTAGTTTAGGTCTGCATTACAATTCAACATGATAATTTTGCAAATAAGTAGCAGGAACACTGCAGGATTTATAGTAATGTTCATGATATTACTGGATTTCACTTGGCTCTGGAAGATAGAGTTGGAACCACATCCACAACTGTATATCCACTTGGGAATAATAGAAAAGAAGGATTTATACAGATGGTTGAATGATGCACAAACTGGAATATTTATACTGTCTGTATTCAAAAATTCTAAGTCATTAAGAGGATAATCAAGCGTACACTACTACAGAAAAGCATTAATAAAATAGCAATGAACTGACATAGTCTTTACAAAATCAGTATCACTGATGCATAGTCATGTGCTTCTTCATACTTGCCTGATACCTTTGTTCCTCTGAAACACAAACAAGTGCTCAGAATGTGAAACTGTAATAGTAATGTTTGTAGAGTCAGACAAAGGGCTGCTGACATTACTTGTTCTACTATGACTGCAGTTCAAACTGAAAAGCTCACCAGGCTGATCATTCTGGAACCAGATATTCCAGAATCCTAATTTTATTTGGAGAATATTGAAAAAAATCTGTGAAAGAGGGCATCTGGTCTTCAATCTGATATGAAACAAAAATAATGCTAAAATCTCAATGATTTTGCTACAGCAACAGGCCATTAAACCTTTTCCTTTTCTGAAAGTTATGTCCAGTCTACTAGCCAATTCTTCCAATCTCAGCCTAGCTCAAGTCATATTAAAAACAAAGCAGTTACTTCTCTCTAGTCTTTAAACAAAAAAACAATGCAATTGCTTTCTCTAAATAAAAACAGAAGGAAATAAAACTGCTAGTGAATTCTGAAGCCACTGAAGAAGGAAATCAGTATGTATGTCATATGGATGTATTAAGTGTTTGTGTTTCTGTCTTACTTAGATAAAGATGGTATGAATATGTCTGCCAAGTTTAATGAAGGTGAAGTCTCTTTTTCACCAGTACTGTTCGAAGACAACCCATCTCTGATGGATGATGACTTTGAACAAAGAGGTCTATCAGTGGAAAACTCAGTCATCTTTGGAACTTCTGCAGAGGAAGTTGTGAAGGAAATTCGCTTTAGGATTGAGCAGAAAACTCAACTGACTGCTAGTGCAGGTATTCAGACACATATGAATAATGATTAAACTTTCTACTTCCATAATGTCTTTGTCTTTAATCTCAGAAGGCATTAATTAAGAATTTATCCTTGCCACAGCATTCTTCCACTGCAAAAAAATATGCTGTCTTTGAAGGTCTGCAAAGAATGTGACTTTCAGTTATTTCAACAGATGTCATGGCTGTCAAAGCCACTGTTTGTTTTCTTTTTTTCTCTTTTTTTAATCATTGAAACAGTTACATAATCTTTTTTGCTTCTTTCTACTTGAAATAAGAGTAAGCAGTGAGGAAGAATGACCAGTACACTTGAGCTAATCTTAGCACAAGTGGTTGTTATTCTAGTGCATCATGTAAATTGTTTTTGTCAGCCAGTGGGTCATAGTGAAATCTGTCACTGATTTCTAAACTGCTTTTAATTTGAATAGCAGATCTGTGCTGTTACATATTTCTAACTTCTCCACACTGTTCCTTGCTTAAAACAATATCAAAAGTCATTAAAATGTTAGTCCTCAGAAAAGTAAATATGTGCTGAAGTTAATGAACTCTTCAGTACCTTTTTAATATTTACCAATCAAGTTTTATGTCTTGACTTCAGGCAACCTGCTGTTAAATCTCAGCTATTTTGATTGACTAAAACCAGTGTATGTCCCTAGCCACTTAGTTCGGATGCCATCCAAACTGCTTTATAAACCAGGTCAGCGAGGCATCAGGCAATGGTGAGCTTTATGAAGCAGCTGCAGAAGGTCAGGAAAGTGTGGAATGTAAGCAGAGGTGAAGAAACAGCTAGTAAGAAGAAGCAGGATGAAACTCCCTCCCATGTATGTTATCTCATGAATGATAGCAGAATAACAGTTTTGTTTACTGAAGTTATGTCTTCGCAAGGATAAGTTAGTGTGTAGAAAACAGGCATAGCTTTTGTAAGTGCAAACAGGGGTCTTAAGCCCAAAACCTAAAAACAATTAGAAGGATAACTGAAAAAATACTGATAATCAATAGTAAATAGAGTAATTTCTACCATCTTGAGTAATGTATCAGTGAGCAAATGAAAATTTAGACCACTAGGGCTGTATGACAAAGTTATTCTTTGTTTTGCTAAACAAATTCCAGAGTTCATTTGTAAAAACAGTTACTTTGATAGAGAAGAGCCATCCCTCCTCATTCCTCTGATGTCTGTGAAATATACATAAATTTCTAAATGACTACATTCCAGTGGTAGCCCACAAAATAATAAAATTTGTCAAATTTCATCAAAAAAAGTCTTTTGCTGAAATACAGGGAAGAAAGGTCTTCTTACTATGAGTTCATTGTAACTACCATGGTAAGCATTTCCTTTCTTACCATAATCACCATTATAAAAGTGATGAATCATGTAACTGATGTTATTTTTGAGGACTTCATATTTAATCCCTGTTGACTTACCAGTGCATGTTGTTATCCTAACTATCTTAAAATAGGAAGTACACTTTATTTAAGTTATATTTACTCTATTACATATAATTGTGTTCTTTCATGATGGTCACAAAATTTCTTTGCAGAATTGTATCAAATGTAGTTATCAGTTATCATAATTATTTTCCTTATTTTAGTCTTTGCCAAGTGTATAGGCTACTCTTTCGCTTTTGAATATTGGATAATTGAAATTATGTTTTTTTAAATTACCATGTTTGTTTGTTTTTTTAAGGAATAGCACCAAATACAATGTTAGCAAAAATGTGCAGTGATCGTAATAAACCTAATGGGCAATACAGAATTTCTCCTGAGAGACAAGCAGTGCTAGACTTCCTAAAAGATTTGCCCATTAGAAAGGTAAGAAACACAATGACATTTACTGTTCTGTCATGTAATGTTTTTATGTTCTAGAAGCAAGATTTCTACTGAAAAAGATAGAGTTTTCCAGGTAATCTTGCATGTTGTTTTTGATTCAAATTGTTCTTGGTAATGGATCTACAAGTGGAAAGTTTCCAGTATAATGTTACATACTCTTTTTTAGGTGCCAGGTATTGGAAAAGTAACAGAGAAGATGTTGAAAGCCCTTGGAATTGTGACTTGCTCAGAACTTTACCAGCAGAGGGCGCTGCTTTCTCTTATTTTTCCAGAAGTATCTTGGCGTAATTTCTTGGATATTTCCCTTGGTTTGGGCTCAACACAGTTGGAAAAGTATGTCAAGGGGTTTTTTTCCTCCTGTGTTAGCATTTTCCCGAATGTTTTATTGTGTATGTTACATACCGAATGTATTATTTGACAAAGATTATGGAAATACAGTTGTATTTCTGATGCCTGTTATTGTTATGTCTATAAATGCAGTAGCCAAACATGAAAAAACAAAGGTTTTTATGGCCATGTCTAAATATGAAATCCAAAAAGTCTTCTCAGGGAAGTTGTACATATGTGTATGGCAAGAAATCAAAGTAGGATGGCCTTATAATTATCAAAATAGCTGAACATAACTGAGCTGTCCTAAGCAGAATTGTACATTCCCTTTTCTTCAAAAACAATACACATTCATTGGTGTTTATGATTATTGGATTCTAATGAAAATCACAAAGGTATTTGATCTTCTCTGGTGGTAAGTTGTAAGTGAAGTTTCTGTGTCTCCTATCAGGATTACATATTTGTAATATCAACATGTGAATTTGGTGGAATAGAACTGAAGATTATTATAGCCTTCTTAATATATGTTCTTTTAAGGTTCACAGTACTTTAATGGTTTTTAGCCTCCTTTTTAGGATGGGAGAAGTCAGTCTTACTAGTACATGTATCTTTTCAACAATATTTGTCTTTTCTAAGCCTGTCCTGGAGACAAACATGTTCTTTAAAAAAATCCAAAACATAGCATTTTACTATTTGTGTAAGTAAGAGCCTTAATTAAGTATTGATTCCTTTTTAAAAAATATTCCTTCTCAAAGTACTGAAATTCTATTTTAAAATACCTTGACAATGATTTGATTTCATTAGAAGTTCCAAAATGTCTTATGTACTTCTGAAAGACGTATTCTATATTATATTTGTAACTTCTCTGACAATAATCTTCCTTTTTTCCATTTGACTACAAAATAATATATGTAGTTAGCAGTTTGAAGCCCAGTAACGTGCTAGCACAAATTTTTGTATTTTTTTTTCTCTTCAGAGTTTATTGACTTGTAAAAAAATATAAAGTAAGACTGACTTCATGAAGGTGACTTGATAAAAGATAAAACACAGTTTTCAAAATATTTGTTTCTGTTAATATATAAACAGACCTTGGATGGTCTTTAAATAATTGGTGCGCTCCCTAGCTAGGAGCTAGTTGTACAGCCTGGGATATCTCCCAGTACATTAAAAAAAAAAAAGGAGCATTTCAAAGGTCAGGAGTATTAATGGTTTTAACATCAAAGAGAATTTTTTTTTTTTTTTGGTCAGCACCAACTTGATTTTAGTGTAGAGAAGGCAAGTACTTAATATATTAAACACCTGAGTCTTCAGTAAATAGTTAAATAGTTCATCTTACACTTATTGTGTCTGACTACCTTCTTTTAAGAAAATCTGACAATATCAAATTTGTTATTTCCAATACTTACAAACAGAAGAATGACCTAAAAAGCAATTGCTCTGAGGGATCTCCTTATATGCCAAAGAGTTGTTAAAGGATGCTCAATTAACACTGAAAAGAAAGAAAGCAACAAACAAAAAAAAGCTTTAAAAGACCACCTTTAATCTGAACAATCATCTAGACTGAAAGCAAACTCTTTTCTCAGATCCTCAGATAAAGGAAATACTCAAATATACATGTATGTATGGGATTCTAATAGCCATTCATCATAGTTATAGCTGAGACACCATAGGATTTGTAGTTTTTGTTTTTAAATGAGACTCCCTCTGATATAAGAGCTGAGCTTTGAGGGAGTTTTTTGCGTGGTTGGTTTTTTAAATTGTTTTTTTGTTTTAAAGACGTCTATGACTGATCTATGTCTTTACTCAATCTACAGTATTTTCTCCTTTTTGCATTTGTTTAAACTTGATGTACAAGATTTGAAGAAAAAGTTAACATCCAGACTTTATAGAAGAGACTGCTGTTAGTTATTTGAGTGTGATTGGTTGACTGTGAGTTTATTGATTGGTTGACTGTGAGTTTATTGAAAAGATTTCTACATCAAGTAAGTATAATAAATTATTTTTCTCTTAAAGGGATGGAGAAAGAAAAAGTATGAGCACTGAAAGGTATGCTTCTTTAATATTGAAAGAATAACTACATTAATTACATTTAGTTTATAATTACATTATTTATTACAAAATTACATTAACCATTAAAACTACTAAATACCAAGTAATGTATACTTTTATTAGTCATATAATTTCATTGTGTATTTATTTAAAAACCCACATATACAACAAGTTCACTAAATCAGATTCAAGCTTGCATTTTTTTTTGTCCTTGGCTCCAGAATTCCATGGAGGTATTTTTGTCAGTTTGTGTGTTCTCTTATCAACCAATTCTGCTAGTGCCTTTAATGCATCAAAGTGATCTTTAAGCCATAGTTACAGTGGAAATATATAAGGGCTTGAATTTATTTTACCTGTTTAAGTTTAATGTCAATATCAGTGTAGTAGCCTCCAGTCACATGTATTTCATAACTGAAGTTTTTACCAGTGTAAAGTTCCTTAAGAGGGTAGTTAATTTTTAAAAAATAAGTTCTGCCAGGAGAATCTGTAAAACACTGTAATAATTATCCCTGTCATTGTGTGTTTTCTTAGCAAAGGTGGTAAGAAAAGATGCTTAGTCCTGTCCTATTGAGACTCAGTAGTTGTGACCAGCTTAAGTAAGCCCAATATGATTTTGGTACCATCACAGCTGAAAAATTTATGGCTTTAGTCTTGTGCTAGTCAGGTATTTTGGGCATCTTTATAGTACCTTTCTGCATTGCTCTTCTTCTTTTTTTTTTTTTCCTCAAAGAGAACAGTTTTAGACCAGAGATGTCTACAGGCTTCCGAGATCATGGCAACTAGTTTATATGGGGAAAGAGACAGCCCTGAAATAGCATTCTTTCTATCCTGTCCTTTCCAAGCCTTGGACTTTTACAGCTTTTCAGTCACTGCCGAATTGTCTGAATAGCATGAGTTACTCCTTGGATAGTGGTATGGGACCCACAGTGAAATACTCATCCCATTAGTTTGGCAGCATGCAAACATTCGTAGGGGAATATGAATCATAATAGAGGATGACTTTTCAGTACAATCAGGTAAACCTGACTATAACTTAGAGATGTGAAATCCAGTGTAATTTTATCAGCCTTACACTCATAAATATAAAGCTTGACATGAAACAATGTATCTGTGAGACCTTTCCAAAGCATATGCTGTCTGTAAGTTTTGCTTTCCATTTCTCTTAAAACTACAACTAACTGAAGGTTGCTTTTCCTGTCATGTTATTACTAAAAAGCAAATGTACAACAAAAAAGATAACACTGTAATTTCCCTACTAAGAAGCTCTAGCAAAGGCAGTTGGCAACATTTTTGGCAGAAAGATAGCTTTTCCTCCTCTGAGGCTAGACATAATTATACTAGTTGGCATCTTTTTCTTAGCATCTGTATTATTTATTTCTGATACTTGGCTGTGATGTTGACTTCCAACTCCTGGCTTTTTTCTGATGTTACACAGTGTGTACAAAGGAGATTAAATACAAGTAACTGGGCCGGCTCTCTGAATTCTCTTACTGTTAGTATTCTGTCTTGCAAATACTTAAGCATCAATGACATTAAATCTGAATCATTTTCAAATAGTGCATGAAAAAATTGAAAGCCTAATTATTTCATTATTTGAAGGGCCTTTCAAACATTTTGCAAACAAAATATTCCTGTTAATAATAATTTTTCCTTGAAGTAAGAACTTGAACCTATACAATATTCTTCTGATTATAATATTGTTTAAGTGTATAAAAAATACTTTTAGATTGCAAGCACTGAACGTATTATAGGATTCATACTGAAAAAGATCATATTTTTGTCTTAGAACGTTCAGTGAAATAAACACAGCAGAAGACCAGTACAGTTTGTGTCGAGAGCTCTGCCAAGACCTTGCTCAAGAGCTACAGAAAGAGGGACTTAAGGTATTTATATTGTTCAGGTTACTTGCAAAAAGACGCTTTGCACTCCAACAATTAAATGCAGCTTTAGTATAAATGCTTTCAGCAGCATCATACCATGCAATCGATCTTCAGAAGTCTCCATTCTTTAATTTGCAGATGTTTAGAATGACTTAGGCAGCATTTTGTTGTTGTGCAGGTGGCTATCTAGCAATATGTGTGGGATAAAAATTAAATTGATTAATCAAGTTATTTGGCATGTAAACATTTTATGCTAAAAGCAATGTTTATAAGGGAATAATAGAGCTGATCATCTATAAGCCATGCTTTGGTCAATCATGTAATACTAATGTATTTAAAACACTGTTTCTCTCCTGTATACATACAGGATCCAGTCAATAGCCTGTTCTGTAGTTTAAGAACTTGACATGTGCCAAACTTGCTGACAAGTTATTCACATCATTCAGTGGTATGAATAGTAGAAACAGTCCCTTTATTCTTTCTCTCCAGATACCTGTTTATTACTTTGAAAGAACAGTTCATATTTTCTTTGAAGGTCTTACAGCAAAGCGAGGAATAACATTTAAGACCTAAAAGAATTGTCTTTAATCTTCTTCAGCCGTAAAAGATTGTCTCAAAAGATGACAGGTTGAAAGGGAAATGATCAGTTAAGAAGGACAAAGGGATAAGCTTACAAAAGCACCAGAACAAAGAGAGTGCTATTTATTTACATTTGGATGGACATGATAAATCACACAAATGGTTCGGGGGGTGTTGCCACAGAAGTATCTGTGCCAAACACAAATACTGCGTGTGGCTGTGATAGCACTATGCAGGAGGAAGTAAGTTTTCAGTGAAATTCTTAATAGTTAGAATATCTAGCATTGAAAACTTCCATACGTGGAAATAATTTTTTTTAGACAGGGTAGAAGTTGTGCCTGTAGCCAAAACATGAACTCTCTTGAACATGCAAAGGTGGCAGATGGTCTGCTGAGAACCGCAGTCAAATGACTAGTTTAGAGAATTAGACTTCGGCAGAAAATTAGGGGCAAATACAGAATCTTGCAGACAAATTCTTGGGAGTGTCCCTTGCTATGCATGGATAAGCACACAGTCTTGACTATGGCTTAAGGGCCCTTACATAGATGCTACATAATAATTGTTTCTGTGCCATATATGACATCCATGCTTAACCTTTTTTTATTGTATTTTTTTTCTAGGGTAAAACTGTTACGCTGAAGCTTAAGAATGTGAACTTTGAAGTTAAAACAAGAGCTTCAACTGTGCTGTCTTCTGTTTCTACTGAGGAGGAAATATTTGCTGTTGCTAAAGATTTGTTAGGAACAGAAATTGATAGTGTTGCTCCTCACCCTCTGCGGATAAGACTCATGGGTAAGATATTTCAAATTCATTCTTCCTTTTCAGAGTCGGGAAATCTTATTGGGTTTTGAAATAACACACCATACTTTAAAGTAAAACTGGTATAAATGTTTTTACCCTTTTTCTATTACCCTGGTAGTTTTTGCAAAGTGAAACAGATCGGGAGTGCTGAATGGTGACTTAGGAAGTTTTACTAATTGAGGTTGTACTTTTTTTATGCAACAACATACACATCAACATGACAGAAGAATCTTGACTCAAAGCAGTGTTTAATTCTGCTGCTGTAGAAGAGCTTTTAAATCTGCTTTGCACCACAATAATAGAAGTGCTTATAGATCTGAAAACACAGTGTTCTGCAGGAGATGCGAACATTTCTGACAACGGTAAACTCTGTGTTTTGACCCTAAGATGTGTGTTTCAGGTGCTTATACATTCTGCTTGAAACATTCAGTAATATATGAAAATTGCCTAAGATGTTCGAATGTGCTGAAGAAGAAGATATTCTGATGGGTAGAGTTCATGCAAAACTTTCAGACTGAATTCTGTGTAACTGTTTTAAGTTTATAGCTTCATGTTGTAATGCAATCAGTTAAAACTTCAAAGTATTAATATTATTAATATGGTTGGGCTAGTGCTTGGGTCTGATAAAATTGTATTGATGTTGTGATCCATTTGGAGGTAGTCTAGCATTTTTTTAGAGATAAATTGTGCCTTTATTGAGTGAATATATACCTCAAAATGTGTTAATTAGGAGTTAGTATCAAGCTTTCATAAAATTGTTATTACAGGTTTGTTTCTCATCATTAGGTGTACGAGTATCAGGATTTCTAACTGAAGAAGAAAAGAAATACCAACAAAAAAGAATTACAAGTTTCTTAAAATCAGGAAAAGAAATTGGTTTCCTTAGGCTTCAGCCAGAGAAGTCCAACCAAGAGTATTTCACAAAAAATTCAGAAGCATCCCATAGCGGGAGTTTTTTTGATCAAAAGCGAGCAGCAAGACAACTAAACAGTGAGAATATTTCTCCAAATGAAAGCAGAGGTAAGCAGCTCTTCCATGATGATAAATCATCAGCAAATTTTGTGGAAGAAACAAAGAAAGTCATAGATTTACAGAATTTTAGTGTTTGTAAGATCTTCACGTGTCCTGTTTGCTTTGAGGAGCAAAGCAGCAATAATTTGGAAGAACTTAATAGACACATTGATGAGTGCCTCAGTGGAATACGTGTTAAAGATGCTGTGGAAATATCCAAGAATGACAGTTCAAGAGAAAATACACCTAACTTTCTTCCACAATTGAAAAATGAACATGTTGATGAACGTAAAAAAAATAAAACAGATCAATTAGCAGGAACAGACCAATCTGCAAGTGTATCTGACAGCTCTACTAACAATAGCATCAAAAAATTTGGTCAGATAATACCTGATAAATCTCCCAGAGAACGACAGCCTAGTAATCTCAGTGACATTGCTAAAAACCTGTGTATGAAACAGTGTCTCTTCCCCAAAAGAATATCACAAGACAATGAAGACCATTTTGACAAGATTGAACATATAGAAGGATCTAGTTCATCCTGTTTCTTTGAAGCCAAAGAAGACAGTGTTCTTGTTTGTCCAGTTTGTAATTCAGAACAGAAAACCACCAATCTTGTGTCATTTAACAGACATGTGGATGTCTGCTTAAATAAAGGCCTTATCCAGGAGCTGACAGAAAAAGAGGATTTTCCTACTAAGACTTATAATATGGAAAACTCAAACAGAGTTTTCTATGGTAAGTATATGCATTAGGATATATGGGATTATTCAAATTGTCTGCTTGTGCAATTAAGATACTTTGGCAATGGTGTACTTTGAACTTTTGGTGACTTCAGAATTTTTTCTCAAGAAGCTCATTTGAGTAAGGCCTATATAGGAGTGAACATTTTCATTTAAAAAAAAATCAAATTTGTTTTCATGTCAAACTAGATTTATGAATGTGATATTAGTTTGACAGTGTCCTCCCACTTGCCACAAAGGTGATATAGGAATTACTGCTCATTTCTGGAAATTACATATTTGTTACACCCAACTATATTCAGAAAGGTGTTTGTAAGGCTGCTGAGATTAAAGTGAAGATCAATGAAAACATCTTCAGAGATTCAGTTAACAGAAAGGCTCCATTATGTCATGTGCTGGCAAAAACAGGGAGATGGTGACCTAGAGTTTAAAGGAAGAAACCTCCAAGTCTGTTGTATAGCTAATAAAATACATCGTGTAACTGCACCTGTAACATGCCAAAGCAGTAGCATGTTTTCTGAAGTAGTTTCTCTTTTTGACAAAGAGTTTATCTTTGGCCAGATTAGAGGGCATGTGCAGGTAGTAAAGTATCTGCCTAAAGTAGTCCCTAATCTATTTTGGGAACCTTATAAAAGGAAATTAAAATGCTAGTGTGTTAGAATTTTCAGAATACATTTAAGACTTAAAATAAGAATCTTTTACTCAGAAAATTTTCAAAGTGCTATTGCTGTTGCATGTGCAAAGAGGCTTTAATTTAAATGGAAGACTTACCTTATGTGAAGTTTCTTTTTTTCCCCCTGCAGGATAAAAAAAAAAAAATTAATTTTCAACTACCATCCTGAAAATCAACTACGTTATGCTGAAATATTTCTGAAAACTCTTACAAGGTTCAAAGTAATCCCTTATAATTCAATAACCTAAAGGCTTTTTGGTTTTATCTTTTTAAAATGGTAATATAAACTACAGTATTGGAATTGCAGATAATAAAATGTTATCTGCTTCTTGAGACAGATTAAATTTTAAAAAAAATTCTTCCATGTATATAATTTCTGAAGCATTCTTTCTTTATTGAAGTAATTAATTTTGGTTGTTTTCAATTACTTTTAAGGAGGTTTAAGCAAAGGACAGCCAGGCATAAATCCATCACAAGGAACAAAAAGGTAAGGGTTTTCTGGAAGCTTGGCTACACAGCTTGTTTTAAAATAATAAAGTTTAGGGAAATAGTCAGTGTTGTAAAACTTTTGTTGGTATGCATTGTGTATTTTAACCTCTTACTGTTTTGTTTTTTTCCCTTTCTTTAACCTTAGGTCTGGACTAATAGCTTTGCAGTCAGTGTCAAAAAAGGCCAAGACAAGCAATTCCAAACACACAATTGAAATGTTTTTTAAATGACTGTGTAGCAACATGTTCTATATGAAGCATTTCATAGAGTTTTATGACTGCAAGTTAATTTAGTATTGGCAGTAGACTGGATTTAGGTGCTGATCATTTTGGAACCATTACATGTCTGTATAACAAGAACATGATGTCTGAGATAGAAGAAAAGGTACAAATGAAGGGGTTTTTTTTCTTTTCATTTCTTCGGAGAATACTACTTTTTTTTCCCCCCACTTGTTTCCAATAATCAGAGTTTGCTAGCACTTTGATTTAGCTCCCTAGAACACAGGAATCATTAGCTAGGGTGCCCCACTGTGCTTCTTGAAGGCCCTCTTACCACAACTGAACTTCTGTCTTCTCAGTTGATTTTATTGGACAAATTAAATTATGAGATTATCCATGTTATAACAAAGAAGAGTTGAGTTGCTTGATTTCAGCTAACAAATGTCTGTCTTCACAGTGGACACAAAATTTCTTAGTCTCACAGCTACACAGGATAAGAACAAGAACTTAGAGCACTATCAAGCTTTCATTGTTTTTACTGAAAAGTACTGTGAAAAACGAGTTCACATTTATGAAAGAAATAAGATTTTTTTGAGGGACAAAGTCAATAAAACAAAGGAGTTTTTATAGTCCTGGGTGTGTAGCCCTCACTGGAGGCCAGAGGCACAAAGGCATGAGGCTGGCATCACACCTTTTATGCGTCTTGGTTGTCACTCAAAAGCACATGGATATTTTCTACCAGTCAGGAGGCTGATCCTCCCCTAGTCTGCCCACTTAGAGCATGCTCAGTTTGATTGTCACCTCTTAAAACCTTCCAAGAAGGTTCTGGTTCCTCTNGAGGGACAAAGTCAATAAAACAAAGGAGTTTTTATAGTCCTGGGTGTGTAGCCCTCACTGGAGGCCAGAGGCACAAAGGCATGAGGCTGGCATCACACCTTTTATGCGTCTTGGTTGTCACTCAAAAGCACATGGATATTTTCTACCAGTCAGGAGGCTGATCCTCCCCTAGTCTGCCCACTTAGAGCATGCTCAGTTTGATTGTCACCTCTTAAAACCTTCCAAGAAGGTTCTGGTTCCTCTCCCTTGCTGCCCATTGGCCATTTTATTAGTGCAAACTTTTACAACAAATATTACAACAATCCCTAATTTACCCCAACAATTAAACATCATCAACTAATTACAAACATAACCTTACAATGAAACAGTCTCCAAAACACACAACATAAAATATGCAAGAGCCAATCCTAAAACATTCATCTATCACAATCCCCCCTGCTCTTTTTTTTTATAATCATTTGGCTTGACCAGTTATTCTTTATTCAATCCTTAACTTGTTCTTAACCTTAAAGTTACAAATAAATCTTTTTCCTTTATTATCTTTGAACTCCTCTTACAAATCTCCATGCAGGTTTGATGATGAGGTAGATGATGGTAGGTCCTGTATATTCTCAGTTTCTGTGTGCTCGTTTACCAGGTCTGGATAGTAAATTTCATCTTCAATGACTCCACCACTGATGTTAATTGAAAAGCAAATCCATCTTTTCCTGTTTGGGCATTCACCTTTTAATCAATAACTATTTGCACCTAAATTTTCAGAAATCCAATAAATTTCCCCATTTTTGGTACAAGTTTTCAATTTGGACGGATCATGACAATCACTGTCCACATACGTCTTGATAGTGGAATCCTGGGCTCCCCTGAATAACATTTATAACATGAATCTGCATAAACTCTGAAAGGGTAACAAAGTAATAGGCCAAAAAGGAGTACCAGAGGTCCAACATGGCATATGTCCCCACCCTCCATGCCTCTGGGGTTGCCACCCACAGCAGAGGATATGATTTTTCTTTGTGGTGGGTACAGTGGCCAACTCGGTCTTGCCCTTTGTCCCCGTGTTACCCTTTCTTGTTGGTTCTTGAGTCTTAATTATTAAGTTTCCCATCCCCAGGTTAGAATTATGATCTTTATTGGTTTCCAGGGATTAAGAGGTGAATGGGGTTAGAGGAACACAACTCCTGTACGCAGTTTATTATAAATATAGATGCTCCAAGTCCCCATGCTCAAAGTTTATTACTTTCTCCTTTAAGAGTCACTTTCAAATCACCTGGTTGAGATGTTATGGTCCACTTCGTCAGTTCATCCACAAGTCCTTTAACCCTGCTGGCATGGGTCCATCCTCGCTTCTTGGTCCAGACTGCAGCCTCAGTCGTCAGTAGTACCTGAAAAGGACCTTCCCACTGTGGGATTAGAGATTATTCTTTCTATGATTTGACCATTACCCATTCCCCTGGCTGGATGTTATGAATCTTGAAATCTAGGGGTGTAGTCTGGAGAATTAGTCCTTTAGACTGAAGGTTTTCCGAAGTTTGTGCAATGGTGTTTACATACTTTCTTACACCCATGTCTCCTTGCTCACAGGTGGCTGTTTCATGTCTGGTGGCCAGGAAGTGTAACCCAAACATCATTTCATATGGGGACACCCCCATGTCCGATCTCGATTGTGTGCAGACTCTTAACAAAGCTAGAGACAGACATGTTACCCGTGACATCTGTGTTTCGAGGATTAGTTTTGTTAGAGTCCTTTTGAGGGTCTGATTCATTCTTTCTACTCGTCCAGAGCTTTGTGGGTGCCATGGGGTGTGCAGGTCCCATTCTATTCCCAGGGCCTGAGTTACCTGTTGTAGGATTTTGGATGTGATGTGTGTCCCCCTATCCGAGTCTATTCTGTGTGTCATTCCACACCTTGGGATGATTTGTTTTAGGAGAGTTTTACATACCATGCTGGCAGTGGCTCTAGCAGTGGGGATAGCTTCTACCCAATGAGTCAAGTGATCCACAACTACCAACAGCAACGTTCACCTCTGCACCTGGGGGAGTTCAGTGAAATCTACCTGAATGCTCTGAAATGGTTGCAGAGCTAGGTCCCGACCTCCTAATGGTATTTTTCTCATACGTTACCTATTCACTTTCTGACAAACCATACATCACTCTGTCACCTGCTTTGCCAGTCCGATTACCCCGATACACTCATAGCTCCTCAAGAATTGATCACATAATGCCTGTGTACCCCAATGAGTTTTCTGATGCAAATCTTCCCATATCCGTCTAGTAAGAGGTTTATTCAATAATTGCCTTCCATCAGGGAGCTTCCACCTTCCAGAACCATCCTGTTCTTCCCCCATTCCAAATAGCTTTTTCTCTTCTATTTCACTGAATTTTGGAACCTCCAACTCCTCCTTCCCTGGAGCTAAAATCAACATCACCTCTTCCTTCCCATTTTCTGCTGCATCCCTAGCCTCCCTATCTGCCAGATTATTCCCTCTTATTTCTGGTGTCCCCTAATGTGCACCACAGCTATCTCCTTGGGCAATTTCAGAGCTTCTAAAACTTCCAAAATCAGTCCTTCATGAATTAATCCTTTTCCTTTTGAGTTTAACAAACCCCTTTCTTCCCAGATTTTCCCAACAGTATGCACCACCCCAAAAGAATACCTTGAGTCAGTATATATAGTTCCCTTCTTCTGCTTCAAATACTCTACCGCTCTCTTCAAGGCATACAACTCACAAGATTGGGCACACCAAGTTGCAGGTAACTTTCCTTTTCAATTGTTTGCATACTCTTTCCATCAACCAAAGCATATCCTGACATTCTTTTCCCTTGCACATACCTAGAGGAGCCATCGATGTATATTCTTTCTCCTTCTGGGAGAGCCTGTTCTGTTAAATCTTCCCTCACCTTAGCATGGTATTGTATTACTTTGAGGTAATCGTGTGTTATATCACTTTTGGGTTCTCCATATAGGAATTGGGCTGGATTTAAGCTTTTGCCCACCTCCAGGGTCAAATCATCACTATCTATTAGAATAGCTTCATATTTTAGCACCTGGGAATCGGTTAGCCATTTTTCAGCTTTTTGGTGTGATACATTCCTGACAGCATGAGGGGTGTACACCGTAAGTTTGCTTGCAAAGGTTAGTTTGTGGCATTCCTCCACTAAGATAGCTGCAGCTGCAAGAGCTTGAATATATACTGGCCAACCTCTGCTTACTAGATCTAATAACTTTGATAGATAAGCCACTGGTCTCTTTACCCCTCCCCATTCTTGTGCTAAAACTCCATGAGCCACTCCATCCTCAACATTCACAAACAACTTAAAGGGCTTCTGTAATGAGGGCAAACTCAAGGCTGGTATCAAGGCCAACTTAGACTTCAATTCCTGCAATTTGCTGTCATCATCCTTAGTCCACTCTATCTTGTCTTTTTCTGTTAGTTTTTCATACAGAAATTTCACTGCCTGTATATATCCTTCTATCCACAATCGACAGTACCTGAATAATCCTAATAGTTTTCTCACTTCCTTCTTTTAGTAGAGGGAGGAGGAAGGGACAAAATACCCGCAATTCTCTCAGGGTTCAATCTCCTACTGCCCTTACTTATTAAATTACCAAGATATTTGACCTCTGACTCCACAAATTGCAACTTCTCTTTAGATATTCTCAGCCCTTTTCCCCCCAGAAAATTTAGAAGTTGTATAGTAGCCTCTCTGACTGGGACCTCTGCTTCTCCTGACAACAAAAGATCATCCACATACTGGGTAATGTGGATTCCTGGAGGAGTAGAGAAACCTTGCAAAATTTCTTCTAAGGCTTGCCCAAATAAATTGGGAGATTCTGTGAACTCCCCTAGCAGTTTTGTCCATCTTAGCTGTTGTTTCCGCCCTGTACTTGGATCCTCTCATTCGAAAGCAAAGATATTCTGACTCTCCTCAGCTAGAAGGCAAGCCTAAAACGCATCCTTAAGATCTATCACACTGAACCACTGATGCTGGGATGGGACTTTACTCAGCAAAGTGTACGGATTAGGGACCAGAGGGTAGTGAGTTCTGGTTCTTTTATTAACCTCCCTTAGGTCTTGGACTAGCCTATACGTCCCATCAGGCTTTTTCACTGGGAGAATGGGAGTATTGTGAGGAAACATGCAGTGTTCTAATGTCCCATCCTTTATCAATCTGTTTATTACCGGTTTTAAGCCTTCTCTCCCTTCAAAAGATATGGGGTACTGATATACACATATGGAGCATTCTTCCTTTTCAACTGCTACCTTTATGGGGTTAATATCCAACCTTCCCCTATTTCCTTCCCCAGCCCAAACTTCTTGGTTAATTCTTTCTTCATCCTCCTGGCAGAGCTTCAACACTTTTCACTGTCATCCTCCCTTCCTTGGGTACAACCCCTATTCCTAACTGTATTTGCAAATCCCTCCCCAACAAATTACATCCTGTACCAGGAACTAATAAAACATCTCCCATTCTCATCCTAGTCTCCCCTTCTATTAACACATTTTTAATTATAGGGGCCTCAAATCCCTCCCCCTTTGCCCCCATTACTTTCATAGTACTTTTGCTTAAGTTATGCCCTCTTGGAATAGTAGTGACCCAAGTTCTTTCTGCCCCAGTATCCGCTATAAACTCTTAATTCCTCCTTCTGGGGGCCCACCTTTAAACTTATCAAGGGCTCTAGATGGTACTTATCCCCCAGAAAATAGAGCCTCTGACGCCCCTAATCCACTGTTTCCTCAGCATGCGCCTCTCTAAATACTTTCTGATCCTACCTCCTATGGGGGCAATCTCTCTTATAATGTCCTCCCTTCCTACAATAGAAACAGACATTTTGAGTGCTTTCTGAAGATTGTAATCGTGTTAGGGGTCTGTTTCCTCTCCCGTCCCCTTCCCTAGGACCAGAATATTTGGGAAATACATCTCGGGGCTTCAGGTCCTTAGGACGGTTAATTTCTTGCATAGTGGCTGCCATTACCTTAGCTTTCACCTTAAGTCTTCACCTCATCTCTCCATACATAAACCTTTTGGGCTTTCTTCAGCAACTCATTTAGTCCTTCATCTTGCCAATCCTTGATTTTCTCCAACTTTCTCCTGATATCTGGCCAGGCATGAGTAACAAAGTTAACTCGTAATAGGGCCTGTCCTGCTGCACTGTCGGGATCTATCCCTGAATACTGCCGCATGTCCCTCTGAAGCCTTTCTAACCATTCAGTCGGTGTTTCCTCCCTTCCCTGAAGTGCATCAAAAGCCTTGTTGACATTTTGCCCTTTGGGTGCTGCCTCTTTTACACCTTTATCAAGTTATGATAATCATTCATATGATTTTGCCCTGCCACATCATTATAATTCCAATTAGAAGGCTCTAACAGCATTTTCTGGTCTCCAGGTGGGCCTTGTTGATTTTCTCTTTCCCAAATCCTCATTCCAGCTACCCTAATCATCTGCCTCTCTTCCTGAGAGAAATATTTGACCCAATATTGACTACTTTTCCTCCCAAGTAAAAATATTAGGGCTTAGAAACTGATCCAACTGCTCCGCTAGGCCGAGAGGATCCTCCAACAACCCTTTAGACTCCTTTTTAAAGTTTCTGACTTCCAAAGAAGTCAGAGGAGCATTCACAAATTCTGTTCCTCCCTGAGCCCCTCCCATGAGCACCTACCTCAAAGGAAACAAGCCAACTTCTTGAACCTTCCCTACACCAGACTCATCTCTCTGTTCCTCTATTAACATAACCTTCAGGCCACCCTGCTTCCCTTGCTGCAAGGGTAATAGGGAGGGAATTGTTAGACACCCCTCGAGTCCTTGCTGAACTTCCTCTGGTGTTCTGACATGGCCCTCCACTAACAGAAAGCGGAACTGATGGGACTACAAGGGCCATAGGTTCTGCAGGAGCTGCCAGGGGATATGGAGGGGGCAATACATCCAGCGGTTCCCATCTCCTTTCTTCTTTGTTCTCTCCTTTTTCAGATTCAGCCACCTTAAAAGTCCTGACTTCCCTAGGCCAGATTTCACCTTTCCAACATGCAGCATACTTGCTCTCTTCTGGGTTTAGGGGCTTTTTCATGTTTACGTAAGTATTGAGAGATTGACAAATCCATCTTTCAGAAGACTCATACCTCGGCCAATACAAATGATCTGATTGGATCTGATCTCCTCCTTTACCCGCTCTATCATGCAATAGTGGATCATCCTGATCTTATCCTTTCCCCTAGTACTTGGGTCCGAGTCCCAGTTTGCTACCTTAAGCCCCAACGGACTCTCTGGGGGGACGTCAGCCAGCATATTTTTATTCTTTTTGGGACTCTTTACTTGCTTTTTGTCCCATGGTCTTCCTAAGGGGATTTGCTTGTTCTTTTCTAAACTTCAAGCAGACCCTTAAGCCACCAAAGCCTTACTCACTCCTGCTCAGCACTCCTAAAATGGCAACCCTGGTCTCACTCAACCACCTGTTCAAAATGGCTGCCAAGGCCTCACTCAACCACCTGTTCAAAATGGCTGCCAAGGCCTCACTCAACCACCAGTCCAGCACTCCCAAGATCTGCCAAACATCAAAACAAGTTCTACCTTAGATCAAATACAGCAAGACCCCGAATTAAGGTACCTTCATCGATTAAGAACCAAATAAACAAGTCGACTTATCACTTCCTTTTATCCAATCTAGCTAGCCAATTTCCTGGCATGTCTTTGGCTCAACCAGATTCCTAGGACTCCTGACATTCTATTCCTTGCTTCCCACCTGCAGTCCTGCTCCCTGTCACCAAGTCCTCACTTCCCTTTACACTTCCTGAGCCTTAGTTCCATTCTCCCTTCTCTTTCAACACGACACTTCTCTTCTCTTCCAAGTCCACACCTTATCCTTCAACTCCACAACTCCCATCCATCGAAAGAATCCTAGAAATCATCCGCTCTCACTCCAGCTATCCAGTTTCTATCCCAGATACCTCAGGTATTCACTGCAAAGAAAATACAGCTTTGGGTTTCTGGGCAGGTTACCAATGTGGTTGTCCAGCACTCTTGCCCTAGCCTGGTAATCTGTCCAGCACCTTCACTGCAGGCACGTCCTACCCTTCTTCTGGTAAAGGTTCCCTACTGTGGACTGCCTAGGGAACCACTGCCCCCTTTATCAACAGATCTTGGGTTTCTGAGCAGACTACACACAGTTCTCAGGTGTCTAGGCAGGCTATCAAAAAAAATGGCTAGGGATCCTTTCAACCTAAACCAGCAATCTGGTTTAGGTTGAAACCTAAACCCCCCCACCCTCACTGATAGCAGGCTGTCCTAAACCCTCACTGCAAGTCAACAGATCTTGGGCTTCTGGGTGTTACAAACGACCGAGCCAATTATGCAAAAACAGGGTATTTATTACAGAATTATAAAGCTAACAGTTGGAGACCCAAAATGGCGATTTGCCTGCCTGCAAAACAAAGGAGCAGCACTAGGTGCTTAGCCACCGCTAGGGTATGGCCAGAGGCACGCTCGCAGGACTGGGGAGATACATTTTATACCTCGGAGCTGGATATGGTTTCTCTCTGGACCCCACCCCCTTAGTCTGTTCCGGTTGGCTCGTTGGTATCCAGGGGTCATCTGATTGGCTTGGGATGGTCCAATGGCGTTTGCCTCTTGCTCCCCTTATGCTAATGGTGATTGGCACTCATACCACTCCTCTTTTAACAAAGTCCAGAAACTTCTATGACAAACCTCTAACAATACAATACAACACATTAACTTCCATTACAACAAAACTTGTTACCCCAATTAACGCCCTTATTAACATATGCAGAAACTCATTAACTTCAAAACAAACTTATCAACCTCTCAATATCTGGATAAATATTTGGATAAAAGCCAACTCCCTACATCTGTTTATAACATGGGCAAGCTACCAGAATGGCCAGGGATTCTTGGGCAGACTACACACAATCCTCCACCCTGAAAGTGAGCAGGATGCCCTAACCTGTCCTAGCAACCTGTCCTCCACCCTCACTGCGAGCAGAGAAATTCCCAAGTGCTCCTGAGAATACCTGCTTGGGGGGGCCACTCACTCCTCAACCTTTCACTTCGTCCCTTCGCCGGCCAGTCTCCTCTTGGAGATACAGAACTGTGGCTAGAAGGACTCCACACTCACTTTGCAGATCCAGACTGTCCAGTCTGCATCTCATTCACACACCATCCAAACCCCCCTCATCTGCCCCCTGCACGTTACTTACAGTCCTTTTTCTCCTATGGGTCTCCAGTGCACCTCGAATTAAGGGCTTATGTAGGCCAGCATAGGGGGAGCTCTTATCTTCCTTTTTCCTTTTTCTTTCTCTTCAGGGGTTTTCACTCCTCCCGGGCCCATGTTCCTTTTGTTTTATGAGTCCCTCCTTGTCCACAGGATATTAACCTGCAAATCCCTGGTGGTACCAGGAGAGACCTAGTAAGCCGCCAAAAAAAAAAGAAATGGGCGGGGCACGCCACTTACTCAGGATCCCTCAGGACCACTGAGACAAGGTGTTTTATCCCAGGCAATTCCCCAGTTGTGAAAAATGACTTCACATTTATGAAAGAAATAAAATTTATTTGAGGGTCAAAGTCAATAAAACAAAAGCGTTTTTACAGCACTGGGTGCGTAACCCTCACTGGAGGCCAGAGGCACAAAGGCATGAGGCTGGCATCATGCCTTTTATATGTCTTGGTTGTCACTCAAAAGCACATGGATATTTTGTACCAATCAGGAGGCTGATCAGCCCGGCTCCTCCCCTAGTCTGCCCACTTAGGGCATGCTCATTTAATCATCCTGGCTCCTCCCCAGGAGCGCCCACTTAGAGCATGCCCAGTTGTTGTTCTCTTGGATAATGCTCAGTTCTCAGACAGGGAGTGGCCCCAGTTTGATTGTCATCTCTTAGAACCTTCTTGGAAGGTTCTAGTTCCTCCCCCTTGCTGCCCATTGGCCATTTTATTAGTGCAAACTTTTACAACAAATATTACAACAATCCCTAATTTACCCCAACAATTAAACATCATCAACTAATTACAAACATAACCTTACAATGAAACAGTCTCCGAAACACACAACATAAAATATGCAAGAGCCAATCCTAAAACATTCATTTAATCACAGTACTTCAGTAAGAGTTGATGGACCAGATCTGAAGGACTCATTGTGGTGCATGATGACTTCACTTACTTTAAAAAATGTTAATAAAACTGTTGATTGAGAGAAGGATTCCTTTAGGATACTCAGACAAATGCTGTTTGATCCTTGACCTTTCCAGAGAGACTGACAACTTCTTTACAATTTGAAGTTGTTACCAGTCAGTAGCACTAAATTTACTCTAAATAAAAGGTTTTGTGATGCAATAATTATGAATTATGTGCAAATGCAAGATAATGAACCTTCTTATTGTTTAGCTATCTTTCACTTTAAAATTATTTTGTATTTCTGAATAAAATATATTCTGTGAGTGCATATGTGGAAAGACGAAGTTAAGTGCAAATATTTAAAATACTCTGTTTAGACTTTTTCTGTTCGCACCAAATTGTTTAAAGACATTTTATTATAATTAAATATTTATCAGACAAATAATTTATTATGACAGCATATTTCTTAGAAGTTATATAAACAGTGCCAAACCCTGTATGAAATATAAATTGCTTTTTAACTGCAAAGTCTTTTAAAGAAGTGGTTACTGTAAAAGCATTTATTTTGTTGTTTAACTGTATTGGGATTTGCTTGTTTTTTAAACAAACAAATGTATACAATATATGATATGTCTTAGATGCCCAAGCTCAGTTCAGAATGTGCTTTCCTGTTTCCAGAATTGCTGGAATAATTACACCATCTCTACCTGCTCATCTGTTTGTCAGATGCCACTGTACCCACAGCTCTGTCATTTGAATTCGTGTCAGTGCTCCTTTATCTGCTTTGGACCAAATCAGCTGGACTAGTTCAGACTGTAAATTGATTCAGTTGACTTTTTCTAAACCAGGTCAGTGAGCATTCAGCATGAGCTGTTCTGTTGACAGAGATGAGAGCTGGTAACTTCTGGTAGGAAAGACATAAAAGCAACTGAGGGAATATAAGGCTGCCACTGCTGTTTAGAAAGTGAACACCTATCCCTTTATTACTTTGTATCTCTGATTCAATAAAGTGTAGAATCTAAGTGTTACCTTGTCATTGTGTGTCTATATCTTTAAAAACGTCTATTTTTACATAAGCATTACATAGCAAAAAGTAAGCTACTCATAACTGCTTGAAAAAATTAAGTTGGTTGGTTGAGCTTCAAAAGTTGCCTTGCCATCTGTTTAACCTAGTGTCATGAAAAGGCTGTGGATGTGTCAGTGTTAATGTCAAAATAAAACTCATAGCATGGTTGTAAATTATTTTTTGCAATTCCATAGTGGGTTGACACTGGCTGGA
>VZTH01017845.1:271394-295192 GCA_013397815.1 Aleadryas rufinucha | reverse complement strand
AGGGCAGCGCGGCGGGGCCGGGCCCGCGCCGCTGTTTTGTGACTTTATTGTGGCGCCCAACAGATGCACGCCGGCCCCTCCTGCCCCTCGCCCCGGTGCGAGCGCGCTGCTCGGGACACAAGGAGCACAGATGCCAGGCGCAAGGTGCACCAGATGCCCCCCTTTGTGAATTCAAACAATATTTCTCCCTTCCTCCCCCCACTTCCTCCTTCTCCTACAAGAGTGAGAGAAGAAGAGGCGCAAAAAGAAATATAAATGTGTATATATATATATATAAAACCAAACTGGAGAGGGAAGGCGAGCCCCGGCAAGAGGCGGCTGGAGCGCGTTCCCCGGAGCCGCCCGACGGAGCGCACGGGCCGGAGCAGCGGCGCGGCCCCGGGGAGGGAATCGGCCGCGGGCAGGGACCAGGAATGCTCGCCGGGATGGAAGGAGCCGCCTCGGGAAGTCGTTCATTACCTGGTGAGCGCCGAGCTGGGCACAATAGAGTACGGTCTGCCCGTTTAAAGGGCAGCTGAGGGATGGAAGTTCCAGAGCGAGCCAATATGACCAGTCCTCAGCACTTGTCACGTTATCATGCATCAAAATGCTCCTTGGGGCCGCGAAAATGCTCCAAGGGCTGGAGAACCTCTGCTATGAGACAATCTGAGAGAGCTGGGATTGTTCAGCCTGGAGAAGGGAAGGCTCTAGGGAGACAAGACCTTAGAGCCCCTTCCAGTGCCTAAAGGGGCTCCAAGAGAGCTGGTGAGGCCCTGGCACGGGTTGCCCAGAGAAGCTGTGGCTGCCCCAACCCTGCAATCATCCAAGGCCAAGTTGGACAGGGCTTGGAGCAACCTGGTCCAGTGGATGGCATCCCTGTCCATGGCAGTGGGGAGTGGAATTAGATGATCTTTGGTATTCCTTCCATCCAAACCATTCTATAATTCCATGATTCTGTGCAAGGAGGAATAAGCCCTGGGATAAGGGATGCTGTCACTTCACCAGAAGAGGAGAAGCCCTGACAGAAAGCCCAAGAGTTTTCAGTGTGCCATGCCACTCTACAACAAACCTCTCTCCATGCTTACCTGCCCTTAAAGCAGCCTGACAGGAGAGGGCTTCATAAGGCTGCAAGAGCAGACAGCTGCTCTGAGACATTCTGGATCAGAATGCAACAATCTTTAGTGCAGAAAAAGAAATGGATTGTCTCTGGATAGGAGAGAGGAAAGGAAAAGAAATACCATGGAGAGGAAAGGCAGGGAACAAATGCCAAGTACAAAAGGGTCAGTTGGGTTCTGGTCTGTGATGCCTACAGGTGGGTCCTGTGAAACCTGTTACCTTAAAGTATTTACTCAACCATCCAAGCATCTACCCAGACAGAGAAGGATGCTCCTCACTTCTCTGGGAGCCAGTCTCCTCCTGTCATTCCCAGCTCTGCCAGGCTTGCTCCCCTCCCCATTTGTGGGCAAGTGGCTCCTTGCCCCAGCCTGTCTTACCTGCCAGAAGAAAGGGTTTCTCCTCCATCCTGATGACAGCCTGGGAACACAGGGTGGGTTACACATCTCCCTCACTTAGGTTTTCCAAGTTCTTTACACCAAGTTTCTGGTGGGATCTAGCAGAATCCAGCAGCAGCAGCAGCAGCACTCAGACTTCACCAGCTGGCAGTGGTCCATTCACAAGCTACCAGTCAGACAACACAGCCTTGAGGCTTCAGTATTCACTTGCATCAACTCTTCTTTGGCCATCAGTGACAATAATTACAGACCATGGATGTGTTGAGCTCAGACTGCCACCTTCCTGACCATCCCTTCATTCCCATAAGGATAAAAATATAACTTCTGGCATTTTGATGCATGATGGGGTTATAAACACAGCTCCTATGGGTCATATGGGCTCTCTCTGAAACTCCTCACTCCGCAGCTGCCCATCAAACAGACAGATGGTGCTTCCTGACCTCCAAAAATAATTAAAAACGTGCTTTCCTCTCTTGATTTAGAGGCTCCACCAGTCAGACTTTGAACATAGCAGAATGCACCAGAGCTGGCTTTAGGGAAGCAAAAAAGTTGCTACAAGCCAGGAGTTTGGAAGGAAACACCCTGTCCAGTCTGGAAAAAAGGGCAGAGGTGCCCTGATGGACTCACACACCACTCACCACTCCACAGAGCTTCATCGAAGCCCTCAGCGTGAGACAGAGCAAGATGGGTGGGCATTAACCCTTTCTTTGCCAACTGAATTTGGTGCCGGGTCGCTGCCACTGCAGGGAGATGTGCCCAGTGGGGTGCAGGGGCCACTGCTCAAGCCAAACACCCTCTGCCAGGAGGGACATGACTCAAAGCTGTGGTGTGGATATTTTCCCACTGGCATCACATAATTACTTGTAGCCAGTTCATGATGCTCCCATTGCCATTCTCTGCTGTGCCATCCACATCTGGCAGCCTACAGCGCTGTGATGAGTGGCCCACAGGGCTGAATGTGCTTGCAGCCCCCACACCAACCCCAGCAACGCCCACACTCCGGGTGCATGACCCCGTCCCCTCCCCGACCAGCCCTGTGCCAGCCTGGTCTCTTCCCATCTGCTCCCTTCCATCAGTCTCAGGAAGCATCATCCCTTCCTGTGCTCCAGCTTTGCTCCCTTCCCCACATCTCTACACCCCTGTTCTGGTACATCTTGCCCTGGTGTCCCTGTCAGGCAGCTGTGGTGCCCCATCACAGCTCTCCCCAGCCATCCCCACCCATCTGCACACACCCTGTGCTGGTACCCCTCTTCCAACCCTTCATCCAGCACTGGGCTCCACCTGCCAAATCCCTAACCTTTGAATTGGAGCCTTCTCCTGCCCTGCACCACTGCAGTGCTGAGGAGAACACAATTTTATATCCAGATGGGACCATTTCCTTCCCCAAGTCCAGGTGTGTAAATGAACCTGGGGAGCCCACACGCAGCACAGCCCCTCCTGCTGGCCCACGCCAGGACCTCTGCAAAGGTGAGCACCCAGCCTGACTCCTGAATCTCAAAAAGAAATTACGTATTTGCAACAATTTTTTTTTTAAAAAAAATCCGTGTATTTTCACACAAAACACTGCAGTTGTAAACCAGCGTTTTAGCTGCAGCCCAGCTCTGTGAGACAAGCTGCCACCAGCCAGCGTGTGTCATTTTGGTGAGCCACCATCTGAACTCACGCCAACAGGTTGCAGCGGGAGAAAGGCAACGATCTCGAGGCAGGTAACAGCAGGGAAACCTCGAGGCACTCGCCACCTGCGTGCAGCCCGAGCACTGTCACCATCTGCCCCAGCTGCAGGGAGGGGAGCGCGGCACCAGCCCTGCCCGCGCAGCTGGGCTTGAGCACGGGCTGGGGGGGATGCTCCAGCCCAGGTCCTAAAGGGTCCCAGCAGCTTCCTGGGTTCTATCAGCAGCTTCACCATTTTCCTTCATTGTCGGGAAACCAGCCCCGGTTACCCCCAGCAGCTCCCGGGTGCCGGTGTTTTTCGGGGTCTCTGGCTCGAGCAAAGCCCCTGTGCTCAGGGACACATTATCTGACATCCTCTCATCATCTGACATCCCCTCACTCCGGGGGCTACACCTCCCTCCCCCAGCTCTTCACCGCAATCCCCACCATTTTCCACCATCATTTAAGTTTCTGAAGTAATTTCTTTTTTCTTTTTTTGTCCTTTTTTTTTCTTTCTTTCTTTTTTTTTTTTTTAAAGCAAACCATCTACCATATGTTCTCCCCTGAAAGGGGCAATTGTTAACAGATCATTAAAACACCGTGGCGAGTGCTCTGAGATTCCTTCCCTCAGTCTTACGCATTATCCCGTCTCTGTCACCCTTTCAATGCGGCTTTGAGGGCTCTGCTTTTCTAACTTCCTTCTCGGGGGAAAAAAAAAAAAAAAAGAAGAGAGAAAGAGCCACTAAAATGACCCTCTTCACAGCTCTCCTCCTTGCTTTTCAATGTCTTTCGCGACACCCAGCAATAATTGGGGTGGGGGGCTGGCGTGCCGCCGCTGCTGTCACCAGGCTGGGGGCGGCAGGGCCACATCCTGCCCCGTTCGCAAGGTGCCAGGGTTGGGATGGCAGGATGAGGGGTGACAGGGCTACTGCAGGCACCCCGTGGGTGCTGACAGCCTCTCCTGCCACTGCTGGGCGAGGGGACAGTTTGTCACGGGAGGCTCAAGCAGCACAACCCACCCGGCCTGGCGCTGTCCCTGTTCCTGGGGAGGGGGCTGTGGGATGACCCCATCACACACACACACGTGCACTGGGCTCAGACAGACAGTATTCCTCAGACAGCTCCTTCCCTCGGGTGCATGGGATGCTTTCAGCAGCACAAATACATTTCATGTGGAAATAGGCTAGCCACTGGCTGGGAACTGAGCTAAGCCCAGAGATGGAGCTCTTTTGGGGATATTTTACCTCCCTTTCCTGGAGAACTAACACTATTTTAGGGAACACCAAATGATGGGAAGCTGGGGACCATCAGGAGATGGACCACTTCTGCCTCAGCCATGGTCTCAGCTTAGTGGAGCACGGGCACAGCACAGGAGCCATCCCAGGGTTGTGCCCTTGCACCTCCCAGCCCTGTGTGCAGGGAGAGGGGCCCTGGGAGCGCTCCTCGGATGAGCCAGGAGGACTTGCAGCTTCACAGCACCTCACCACCAAAGTGGGGCAAGGAGAAGACCTAACAGGGGCAAAGGCATATCCCAAGCACAGCATTACATGGGCCCAGTTCCAGCATGAGGGCTGCCACACTCACCATGAGCAGCAGCAGCAGCAGCAGCCTTGGGATGAGGGATGCTTCGTGCAGGCTCTGAACTCTTGTGATCAGGAAGGACAAGGCTTTCAGAACTCGCACAGCAGTTCCTCACCTGCATCTTCTCCCCTTCTGCCATGGGTTTGACCATTCCTCCAGAGGACCATGTTCCCTGACCCATCCAGCCAAGCTCCAGGCACGCTTTGCACCTCTGCTCGGGCACAACCACCTTTCCCAGCAACCAGCACGAGGCAATTTGAATTTGCACTTCCCCATCCCAGCTGCATGGGACCGGAGAAAGCACAACAACCCGCTGGGAAAGAGGGGGAGGAAGAGGCAGCTGTCCCAGCCAGCAAAATCCAGTTATGTTTGAAAAGAACACAGAAACTTCAAAGCCCTGCACGCAGACTTCTCCCAGAACCAGTATTCCTCAGCAGCTCAACAGCTCTGCCAGTGCTCTAAGGACCTTGGAGGGCTCCTTCCTCGCCTGGCACCCCAGTCCATTCCCCCAGCTCTTGCCCTTCAGCCAGCAGGTTTTCCCCAGCACCCTCCAAACCCCTCAGGATGTTTATTTTAACCCAAGAAGGTGCAGCCTCAAGCTGGTGCTGCTCCTGCTTTGCTCCACCTGAGGGATCTGCCCTGAACAGATCCCACAGCAGAGTCTCTGAGCATCCTGGGAACACTGCAGCAAAGTGATGCTCAGCTGGTGCCAGGAGCTCCTTGTGCTTGCCCAGGCAAAACCTCCCACCCCAGAACCCGTGGTGCTGACCCACAAGGAGTCTCCAGGCAGGGCTGAGCACTGTGATGGGGGTGGGATCAGGAAACAAGAACCTTTGAATAATCAGCCGATGCAGAAAAATCGTGAATGCTGGGAAGTCCTGTCGAAAAAAAGACCTTTAGGAACACGAATCCACAAAACAACTTTTAGCTAAATGGGGTTTAGATCTTAAACACCGATATTTTTCCCCAGCAGAGGGAAATTAGCTCAACTCACCTCAGAGGAGTGTTTTCCAGGTGAAGCTGTAACCAGCAGCTGCATCCCGAGCATCCCTCTCTGCCTCACGAACAGATGATAACCACTGCAGACGTTTGGCCCTGTCGAGGGATTTCCTTGGAAGCTGTGCCTGCACAAAGGGGCTTCTTGAAGCAGAGCAGGGGAAAGGGCCACTGAAGAAACCCCGGTGCTGTAGGGATGCAGAGATTTAATTCCCGGCGAGCAGAGATTTCATTAGTGCCTTGCGGCACGGCGTATCCACACCACCAGAGGGAGACCTGCTCGGCCTTTCTCCTCCAGACCTGTGCTAATTAAAGATTTCTATCAAGTATCAGCAGCAGCAGCACATACAGCAGACACTGTGCACGATGCTCCAGCTGGGCACCCGGCTCGCCAGCGCGCATCGCCCAAGTGCTGCGCCAAGCCTGTGCCTCTGTGGCCTCTAATTACTTGAAACAGAGAGGTAAATCTCTTTTTCTGGCTGGATGGTGATGGAAAGCAGGAGCACATGGAGCATGAACCACTGGCAGCTAACAGTTGCCAGAGCGCTTTAGAATTTCACGCACAGAATAATCCACAATTCTGGGATTTTGTGGCATTTTAAACAGCAGCCAAGGAGCATTTTCTTAAACCAGGTGAAGGATACATCTGTGAGGAGCAGCCCAGCTGTGGCTGCTCCTGCCAGGAGGACAGGAATTGAATTAGACCAGCATTCCTCACCCATCTGAAGTCAGTTTTCTCATCGGATCTCTGGAGAAGGCAGCTGAGCAGAGAACTGCTGCACCTCTCTCCTCCAGCCACCTCCCGACAGGCACCATCCCTCCCTCCAGTCACCATGGGCATGGGAAGCCAAGAGTTAATTTCCTCAGATCCGAGGGAATGGGAAGGGTCAATAGTTTTTGAATCAATCATTTATTAAACAAAAATCACACAGGGTTTACTCTGTGATTGTCCACAAGGAGTCACTCCCACCCAAACACTGGGAATCACTGGGAAACACAGTGAGCACTGGGGATGGCTGAAAATTCAGTGCAGCCCATAAATCTTCTTTTTAAAGGAGAACTGCTCTCTTGTACCCCCAAATACTCTCCCCATTACATTTAAACCACCTGAAGTTTAACCACGCTTCTGACACCTCCTGGATATCTCATCTTTCCCACCACCACCACGTTTACAAGAAGCTATTAGGAAAAAAAAAAATTACTTTTGATCTTTGTCATTCCCCACCTTTCCAGCCCACTCTCCACAGCAACAAGCCAACTTCAGCTTCAATTTTCCCACCCTTCCCCAGCAGCCAGCTCTGTCCTCCCGAGCTGCTCCTCCTTTTCCCCTTCCTCTCTTTAGAAGCAAATCCACCCTTAAAACACATCTCGCTTCTTAACTGACTGGAAAACGTTATCCAAGACCGAGACCACAAAAATTTGAGTGACAAGGACGTGGAGTAATTAAATCAGTAGTAGCCATGTGCAGGGCCCAACGCTAGAGTGTGCTGTGTAGGAAACGACCTCGCACTGCCCGTGCTCGACTGGGATCCCTCTCCCTAGAAACCATCAGGAACACCGAAGAACTGGGTAAGTCCTTTTTTTTTTGGCTCCTGGAAACGCACGAAGTTCGCTCAGAAATTCTTAGTGAAGGCAGAGAGTTAAGCAGCAAACGCTGAGATTTGAAAAAAGCAGAAAAAAAGTGTCCAGGACAAGAAAAATTGAAAATAAAACACCAACAAAAAGCAGCAAAAAGAGAATAATATCAGATATCGCCCTGTTTTTCTTAGTGGAGTGTTGAGAAAAGCAGAGATTTAGATTCAGGACATAAATCTGCTTTATTCTCACCCTGACTTTGGTTTAATGGAAACATGATGATAATTAGGTTTTGCATTTGGCCTGCAGGCCTGGCTGGGGCTGGAGAGACCACAGGGAAACGCTCAGGACAAAGGAACACCAACAAAAACCGCAGAGCTCTTGGTGGACTAAGAGAAGCAAGGGAGGCACAGATGTTCAGTGACTCTCCAAAACCCCAGGCAGGCAGCACCCAAGGCAGAATCACAGCTCCTGCTACTTCTACCTTTTGATTCAGAGTTCGAGGGACAGGCTTAACTTACCCAAAAAAAACAAAAAGCATTTTAAACAAAACCTATGTGCTTTTCTTTTTTTTTTAAGAAAAACAACTCATTGTTTTTATTTTGACAGCAAATTTTAGAAACATCTGACATACAGAACTCCAAAAAAATAGAAAGTCATCAATCACTTAGTTAATTTACTAAAGGGGAAAAATACAGTACATCCAAGACTCAAACATCCTGTAAGTTTATACAAAAGCCAGACAGTAATAAACTGCATTAAAAAATATATCAAGCATTACCTGACTGATTTGACATTGGCATTTGCCCCATTATTCAAAGGCACAGAGGACTGAGCAATGAAAGCGATCAGCATCACATCCATTATCGTCAGTAAATTCACCGTGATTAGCATAAAACTCCATTATTAAACACAGGTTTAATATTCACCACGCAGATCGGGTAAGAAACCTCTCTCGGAAGGAGTCAGAAAATGAAGCTGGAAAAGGACAAAACACTCAAACACGACATCCCGAGACGCAGAGCCTAGAAATCGACGTTCAGATCTTCCCAGAAGAGATTTTTCTGGCTGTGTTTATCACTCGGCAATCACTCAGGGAGGAGATTTAATGACCCGCAGGACGCACCCTCCGGCAGCGCCGCGGTCCCGCCGGCAGCACCGGGCTCGCACCCACCGCCGGCTGCTCCACCACCCCCGCAGTCCGGAACGGCCAGCACGAACCGAAGCCAACGGCTTTGCCCGGCTCCAGCCGCGTTTTGGGCTCCCCGGGTCAGCCCGGGTAACACATGCAGCAGCCAGCCCCGGCCAGCTCGGCGGCGGGTCCGCGCCGCGCGTCTCCGAACAGGCTCTCGCCCAGCTTGTGCTCCGCGATGATGTCCTCCACCCGGGTGATGTACAGCAAGGACAGCAGCACCCCCAGGAACTGCGAAAGGAAGGGGCAGCCCCAGTCAGGCGCCACGTGCAGCTTATCCCCACCAGAAAAGTCCCCGTTGTCACAACCAGGGGAGGACTCAAAAAAAAAAAAAAAACAACAAAACCACCCCAAGCAAAAGCAAATCGCCTCACCAAATCCTGCAACGCATCACAGCGATGCTACTAAATTGCCGGAATGCCGCCTCAGCTTGTCAGTTACGTTAAATTCAAAAAGAAAATTGTGATTATAGTCAAATGGACATGTATGTATGGACATTTCGCACACCACAGCAACAAATCAGATGTTCCCTCTGACGTTTAACACAGCAGCCCCCTCTTACCTGCGGCAGCAATATGCCAAGCAGCACGCCAGCCATGATGCTGTAGTTGTCCAAAAACCAAATGAGCACAGCATTCGTGCACCCTCGGACGTAGATAACGTGCTGAACGCTCAAGCGCTGCAAAATAGCGGAGTAAGGGCTCGACAGGCAGCTCCGCCGGTGTGTGACACACGTGGCAACTCAAAAATCCAGGGAGGCAGATTTGGATTGCCTTCCCACCTCTTTAAACCCGCTGAGTTTAACAAAGACCTCATCACTAATTCTTCCATCTGTTGTTAAGCTGTTCCACACCTCAACAAATCACTCCGGGTTTTTTAAAGTTATCCTACACCTGAATCAGTTATTTCATTGTCTTAAACCTGTTTGTTGCAGCTATTTCTCTACAAGAAATGAGCCCAATCCTCATTTAAGACCACTTGGAAAGCAGAAAAGTCTCTCTTTAGCTTTCATCTCTGCTTCCAAGTTGAAAGCACAGCAGTGGAAAAATATAAATTGGGGACCAAGTGCTCTGCAAAAAGACCCTAAAAAGGGCAGGAACAAGAGGATTTGGGATTCAGTCCTGCAAGCTGTGCTGCTCCGTGACCCCAACCCATAATATAGAAAGCACTTGAGCCTACAGAGGGTCCTAAGCAGATGAATGGGGCAAAGTTAAGCATATGCTTAAGTGCTCCGTGTTAGAGCCCGGCTGGAGCGCTCAGGTGATTAAGCCATAAATCAATGAATCTAAATGGAGACAAGTTGTATTTGAAGATAACCGGTAATCCCAAAAAACAACAACCGAGGCTGGCATTGTGCTCCAAGTGCCTCAAATGAGCTGGGGAGAGGAGCTTTTTCAGACCAGCCCCCCCGCCCTGCCCCGCCCCAGCCCTCCAAAGCCAGGAGTGGAGAACTCAGGGCAGATCCAATTACCGATTTCCCTTCTTAATCACTCCGCAGTTACTGCCTCGAGCTGGCAGTCTCTCCTCTGGAGTCACTGGGGCTATTCCCGAAAGGGAAGGCTGAAAGAGGAGGCCCCATCCCACTCCTGGAGGGAGGAGAAGGCAGCCAACACAACCAGGGGAGTCCCACTTCTCTTCCAGGAATAACTATTACAGGCTTAAAAATAAAACACCCCCCTACTGGGATACAAAATACTTAGAAACTGCTAAATTGGCTTTATCAATGCCAATTTTACTCAGTAAGAAACTTTGGCTTTTAAGTACTAAAAGCTTTCCCCAACTCGAGTCCCTGCTTTAAATCATGAAAGCAGCTTTTTGTGCATTAATTGTGCAATTAGCTTGGGGAAGTTGTCAACAAACAAGGAATCGTGGAAAAGGCAAAGAAGGGAAGATGCAAAAATCAAACAAGATTCGTTTTTTTTCTCATAGACGGAAATTATCCCAGGGGAAAAAACCCGTTTTAATTGCTGATTTAACTGCATGGCAGATTTAAGCAGGCAGAAGACAGCTTTGTAACAGACCAAAATAAGGCAGAGAAGCAGCACTCTGTGCCACGGCTGCGTTACCTCTTGGTCGATGGTTTTGTATCCGCACATGGTGTTGATGATGTCTGTCTGCAAGGAAAACAACAAATGTTAGCTGCAGCAGAAAAACTAACAGCACAAAAATATTATTTTTGCTCCTCCCTCGTTCACCCAGCTGGTATAACAGCAACGACAGGGTTATTTCCCAGTCCAACACCAGTTTATCCCAGCAGCCCCACTGTCAGACTTAGAGCTCTACGTGGTTTTAGGGGAACGAGTATTGTCAGCACAACACAGGACATTTGAACCATTTCTATCCAGCAAAAGCAGGGTGGCACCAGCAACCAACACGAGCTGTGACAGAGCTGTGACACAGCTGTTTCCACAGAACGAACAGCTGGGTTTCATTTTAAAGCCTCAGTAACTCAATACATCTTATTACTAAAGCCAGGGGTTAACACGGCCTTCGTGCCAACACAACGACAAATTTAAGCTCAGAAACATCTTCAGTTTCAAATAACTTCCATTATTATGAATGCTTTTTAAATTAATTATAATATAATTTTATATGCCATTATCTATATGAATATAAAACTCCTATTTTTAAAAGACACTGAGTGCTTGCATCCACCACAGGTTACTAACCCATTTTCTGTAGCCATGTAATGTCTTCCATGGGTTCTACCTTGAAAGCCTGGAAAAGCCAGGCTGAAAATACTGCCCTTCACTTACAAATCATCCAACATAAAACCCACCAGCATCAAAGGAAGCAGCGAACAAAGCCAAAGACACGGAGGAAAATGAGAATATGTAAATGAGGAAAATAAAGCAGAACGAACCCTGAATTATTGATACACGTTCCTAGATTGGTTCAGGTTGGAAGGGACTTTAAAGACCATCTGCTTCCCACCCTCCTGCCATGGGCAGGGACACCTTCCACTATCCCAGGTTGCTCCAAGCCCTGTCCAACCTGACCCTGGACACTGCCAGGGATCCAGGGGCAGCCACAGCTTCTCTGGGCAACCAAAAACCACTCCTTCAAAATTAAAATGTAGGAATGAAGATTTCCAAATGCTGGTAGCCTCTGAGCAGTAGCCTGGGGGTCCCAGGTCACCATCCCAAGAAGGAAGAGGGATGTTTTCCAAGGAAGGAAGATGGATGGTATGAAATGGCAGAAATATCAGCCGGGGCAAAGTTTTTAAGCCGCCCCCAAAAAGCTGAGCTCTCACCTTGAACACACAACTGTCTGACAAACAAGGCTCAGCACATTTCTAGAAGAAAAAGCTCAGACTATTCCACAGGGCTGTTGGGAAACTGTGTGGGGTACCTATCTGCCCACCACAGGTAATAAATCCACTTGGAAGTCAGTACCAGTGTTAGGCACCAGCGTGCTGTGTTGGCTGTGAGTGATTCCATGTTCCCAAAACTGCTGAAGCCTGACTGACACATGGTCACTGAGAAAACATGTGACCACAAGGAATGCAGTCCCATTATCTCATTTTAAACACAGAGTTTGCTAACGGGACATTGTGGCATAAGCAACTGTACTCAGAGGAGATAAACGCACTGGAAACAGAGGATTAGGCATTTGGGACTAATTTCTATCTGCTGCACCAGTGTAAGTCTTTAATAAATAATTTGACTTAAGCATAGTTCCTTCAGAGTGCCCCCAGTATGAGCTGGCTCATGTTAGCAGAAGGCTTTTACAGAGGATCAGAATCCAGCCACTGACATCAGCAGGAGTTTTCCATGACTACAAAGCCAGCGAGTAATCACAAACCGTATCTGCAGCTTTCCAGGACAGAAACCAGCCTGTATTTGGAAGGATTTGTCAAACACACGAGATTGATGCATCCTCTGGTTGCTTTTTTCCCCCGAGGCAGCCGTGCACACAGCCCTGGTGCTGGTGTCACCGTGCTGCGCCGCCCGGACCCCACAGCACAGCATCAGCATCTCCTGCTGCAGAGCCAGGAGCCCTCACACACTGCAGCAGCTGGAGGAACCACACTTCAGTTTGGGGCTTCTCCCTGCCTTTCAATTAACTTCCCTGAGCTTAACACTTCATGGGCTGCAAGCAGGCTAATCCCCCCATCCCCAGCTGTCGATGAAGCATATGGAGAATACACTCATCCTTTTCCTCTGAGAAGTTTTTATTTTAGTGCTTTCCCTTTCCTGAAGGGAAAAAAAATCCTGAGCTGTTCTGCTTCATGCAGCTGCAGATCAGTAGGTACTACTGGCACATACACAGACTTCTTCCTCTCAAACACCTAAGACTCGAAGCATAACTGTTTAGCTTTGGTTTCTGAAAATAAATCAAAGCTCACTGCAGATTTAAACAGAGCCATTCTCACACACCAAAAATGTGTAAGCATACGTAATAAACACCCTCCTATGACACACATATCTCAGCAACACCTAGCAGGATTACTGACACAACCACTGCACTCATTTTTCCTTTGCATAAATTAACCAGCCATGCTCAAGGCAGATGTTGAAAGAGCAGCAGCAGCAGGATACCCATCCTGAGCTCTGCTCTTACACACACCCAGTCTCTCTGCCTTGTGTTCAGACTGAAGCCCAAAAACCAGTGAGGCAGGGACTGCCTCTGCTGGAGTAGTTGAGGAACAGTTCTCTATCAAATTCAGCATTACATGCATCCCTCAAATGAAGAGCAGTGAATTACAAAATTTAATTAAAACACATTGACATGAAAATCAAAGCCTGCTCCCAGGTGCTGTCAGCACCAGTTAGTACCAGCTCATCACAGACTGAGAAACTGGTCCAGACTCCAGTCCTTCCAAGATTTTAGAGGCAGGTATTTTCCAAGGATGGGCTGGGGCAGACCTGTGCCCACAAGCATGCCCTGACCCTGAGCTCAGTCGCCCACATTTTTGGGTTATTCTGGAGATGATGAGGTCATTCTGTTTGGTTTTTAATTCACACAGCAGCTGGAGCACATCACTCTGACCCCCACCCGCAGAAGCAATCAGGTCCCAGGCTTCCTGGCAAAGCTGGAGCAGCAAACCCTGGGGAAAACACCAGCAAATCTGAATTTTAAGCAGCTCTGGTTCAGGCGAGGCGCGAGATTAGAGGAGCACCCAATATTCCTTCTGGGGCTGGGAGGTGGGTCGGTGAAATGGACCACAGCCAACACATCTAATCCATTATTTTCTCCTTTGCAAGCTGTCAAGACCCACAGATCCATTAGAGGAGGGAAGGACCCGTTTTCCTTCACTTCTTACCCCACACTCCCTAAATCAGGCACCTTTTTAAGTGAACCAGGCTGAGATGCCTGGATTTACCTTATTTCTGATGCAGCAAGTGTAGGGCACCCCACAGGCCAGTGGTCCCGGAGCTGCACAGTTGTGGTACACGTTTTGGGACCAATCTCTGTAATCTTCCCCACCACAGCACTTAAACTGGATTTAAAAAAAAAAAAAAAATAGACACAAAACTCAATGATCTCAAAGGTCTTCTCCAACCTAAATGGTTCTATGATTCCAAAAGGAAAAGGAAAAAAAAACCCCTTGTATCTTAAACTCTTTGAATAAGTAGAAAACAAAGTAAGAATAAAACAATTTTAAAAACCCTGAGCTACCAAAAAGTTCTGTTGTTTTATCAGCAAGGCATGTAGGAATGTATATCACACATACAATTAAAAAGCATTACAGATACAGGTAATATTCCTCTGTCACTCATTGAACCCAGGGTGCCAGAGCAAAGTACTCAGTGCTAAGTTCTACCTCCCATCTTTTCTGAGTTGAAAAAATTATCTTTCCAGGTCTGGACATCATTAAGCAATGTTTTTACATTGATTGTATCTTGACCTGTAATACACCTCTGCAGTTGTTTTAAGGATTACTACTACATTTCCAACTGGGCCTAAGAGACAAAAGCATTGCCATAAGGCATAAATTAATCTCACCAAAACACTGTGGGTGTAATTTAGAAGAACTTAAATCCAGCAAACAAATACTGTAAACTTACACTGACTTAATATAAATATTCTCTTTATAGTTTAAATGAAGTGAAAAGGAGGAGTTCATTTAATCACTAACACGTACATTCTCTGTATGTATCCATAATTTTGGGCAGTGCATGGAAACTTTAAAGCATTATGAAGTCTAATGACAAAATTTCCTCAGGATGGTCTGCTTTTGACAGACTTTCCATGCTAACTTTGTTTTTCAAAGCAGGCTGCCATCTCCATAACGATGTCCTAGACTGTATATATCACTTCCTAAGTCAATTTTTTTTAATAATCATTACTTGGCATCGTCAGGGACATCACATGGGCCCTGACATCACATTTCTGAACACTTTTTGCTTCTCCTACAGTCTCTGAACTGCATGGCAGAACTCTCCAATAACCCAATAAACCTTTCAACAGACCAGACTTATTAAAAATAAAAAAGGCTGTGAGTCAACACCACGTGCCATTAAGTAATGCTCAGCTGGGCTCACCACAATTTCTGAATTTTAATTACAGGTAGATGCTCTCCCACTGGTGTTTCCTCCCAACAACCACTTTGTTAAAGAGCTCTCTGCACGCCCTCGAGCAGCCACACAAGTGGCCCAGGCTGTAACAGCCTAAATGCCACCTCATCTCTCTTTATCCAGTGTCTCCTGCTAACAAGATGCTTCTCAGTCCCTTGGAGCAGCCAGCTGAGTGCAGGGCTGTGGGTGGATTTTAGGCTGAATTTGTCTGAACCCAGCTGTGGGGCCACTATAAACCCACAGCTTTGTAGGATCTGACCTTGAGCATTTGAACTGCACCTGCCAAGGCAAAAGCTGCGTTTTGGCCCTCTCTTTTTTGCAGTGATGTGAGAGGGTTTCTGATGCCAGCTGGAACGCTGGATGGGCCCTGACCTCAGCAGCAACACCACAAGAGATGACACACGAGATCTCATCAGCAACAACTCGATCGTCACATCACTGGAAAAACTCAGAGCTGTTGCTGAGTTAGCCCAAGGGGAAAAAAAACCCCAACAAACCTGCTTTTGAACAGAATCCATGATGTTCTTGAAGTCTAAATCATCATAGTAATTCTCAATTCCTCTCCTAATGTTATCGTTCAAAAATTTGATTGTCTGAAAAGCAAAAGGAAGACAAGATTCATGGGTTGCACAACGGGCACATGGGCTGGAACAAAATCAGAAGAGCAGGTTAAAGTGACAAGTGTAACTGGTGAGCACAAAACAAAAGGCTTTTTTTTTGCTTTTTTCTCCTTTTTTCTAGAGAAAAAAAACAAAACACACTCGTTAAAAACAAATCTTAGCACAACCCTGCAGAGAAATTAAATCAACAAAGTGTTTTTAAAGTTCAGAAGATGAGAGAAAAGGAAAAAAAAAGAGCATTTAGTTTTCAAGATCCAGCACAATCTCAGCACAGCAAAAGCAGGGACTAATCATAACCAGAATGTAACAACTTTCCTTCCAATCCGGCTGCTGAAACGGACAAAGTTAAAGCCTTGCAGGTCAGAAAACCTGAAATACACCCACTCATCTTCTCAGAATTACAAACTGCAACACTTACAAACTAACCAGAACAAAAAGGATTATTGCATCAGTGATGAGAAATAACACAGGACCCTCCTAACTGGTCAAGAACCCCATTTAGACTCTACAGATTTGAAAAGGAAGTAGAGAAAGAAATGGGGAAAACGGATGAGACATGCAAAACAAGCAGGCCTTAAATAGAGGTTACTACCCTAAGCTTCCATAAATACTTCCTTGTCCTCCCTATACTAACCCAAACTTCTCCATTAACCTTGAAAAACAAGGAGAGAAACCTGTCCCTAAGCATAGCTGTCCTGCTATAAATCAGAGCATCGAAATCTAGTATTTGCCATAGCGAATACACTTATGTTTTAAAGCATTTCCAACTGAAAAAAACAGTCTGCTTTCTGTGCAGAAAAATCAAGGATTTAACACAGTTATGGCATGCTTGTCAATGATGGAGTGTCCTATATAAATGAGTTATGTTGCTTATGGATGTGGGCAGGGAAGAGCTGTCCTTTAACTGAGGCAAAACATTTTGGCCACGAACAAACAACAGCCTCCAAGTCCATCTGGAAACTCCCCAAATTAGCAGTCAGACCCAGATGGCAAGACAGAAGAAAGCATTTTGTCATACACGAAGAGCTGGGAACTCGTTTTGCCTGTACTGCACATTTGTAGCCACCAGATTTCCTCCAAGTCCTTTAAGCTGGAATCTGTCTCCAGAACGGTGGCAAACCCCACCATCGCCCAACCCTCAAGAGCCTGGACCTGTCTTCAGTCATCCATCCATTAGTGCTCAGGTGACAACTTGAACACAGCTGTTATTTAGCGTAGCTGAATATCAATATCAATATCAAAACCTAAAGCAAGCAGCTCACCTGGTTCCTGAAGATCAGGGCCACCACTCCACCTGTCAGCTCGATCAGCAGGCAGATACCGAGGATGTACATGAACTGCAGGAAAACAAGTGCAAGTGACTCATTAGACACAGCAACTCCAATTACTCTTTCAATTAGTGCTCTTAAGTCTGGCGTTCAATTGCCAACAGGCTTGGCTTTCAGCACGGCATTTTAAAGGAAAATATAAAATTATGGGTTTGTTCTTATAAAACTGTCACTGTCACAAGAAAGCCTTTTTGCCTCACTTAAATCGTTCTGGGCTTTGCCCAGTTGGCAAGCACATTATTTTTCTGCTTTGGACAGAATCAAAACCATTAGATGGAATTATCCTGCCAAGATACTCCTTCCCACAACAGCATCCCAGAGAAGCACATCGATGGACTGCTACAAACCACACCAAAATTCACGATTTTATGCTCCCTACAAAACCAGTACTTCCACGTTAGCTTTCAATTAGTGGATAAAGCAGCACCTTAGGATAATCCAGACCAACTCCTACCACATTGTCAGTGCTAAATCAAAGCAAAATTCCAGGCTTGGTACCTTTTAGTATGTTGCTTCCCAAATTTATTTGCCCATGTATACACACATGCTCACAAATGCCCTCACACACAACCACGTGTGCACCCATGACCGCCCATCAAAGCATGTCCAAAATGTGAAAAATAAGAAGAAATCCATAGCACCGTGAAAGAGCTGCAGCATGCCAGCACTTGAAATGTTTTTGCAATCCTTCAGGCATAAAAGTTGGGTGTTATGTGAATTTAGGTCTGCTGTGTAACAATGAACTTTGCCAGGAGTGAAGTTTGATGATCCCTCATCTGAGAATAATCCCTAATGCTCCCCTCCGAAAGCTGCTTCAACTTCTGTGTGCTCAGTGTCAGGAATTCACCAGACAGGTATCTTTTCTCCTGCTAAATCTGGAATCAGCCTGGGAAGCTGGCACCAGGGACTTGCTTTGTTCAATACCCAGCTGGGTTTGCGACCAGAATGGGAACAGAAAATGTTCCCGGCATCTGACGCACCACCACGCTCAGTGGGAAAGGAGCCCAAGGAGGGGCTCTCAGTAAAATTCCAGAGTAACTTCAAAATCCATGGTTATTTCTGGCTTTGCCCTCCGTAACAAACCACGTATTGAGCATTTTCTTAGACTGAACTGACATGACAAGGCCAGGTTGGGTTGGGTTTGGAGCAACCTGGTCTAGTGGAAGGCATCCCTGCTCATTGCAAGGGGGCTGGACCAGATGGCCTTTAAAAGGTCCCTGCCAGCCCAAACTCTCTGTGGTTCTGTGCAGGTGAAGACTGAGCTCACACACTTTAATTTCAATTACTCACACGTGCAGCTTCCGCCTGCAACCACGGCGTCACCCAGGAATTGCCCCAAAATCCACCTTTTCCATCGCGCTGGGGAGAAAAACCCCGTCCCTTCCATCTCCCCCTCAGGGCCCTTCTCGCAAAGGCCCGAGCTGCACCTCTGACTTTGAACACACACTTCTGCATCTCCCCACTCGTTCCACTTCCCAGGGGAAGGACAGACAGACTGCAGCCACAGCGGCCTGCCGGACGCCAGCCCGAGCCAGGGTTTCTCTCTCGAGCTGCTTCCTCTGGTTTGACACGACGAGCCGGCATCGCCTGGCACATCAACAGCTGAGCTTGCACAAGATACACACCAGCTGATAATAACTCACATTCCTGATTATTTTCCATAAAACCTCAACTACTGGGAAGCTGCTTTTCTCAGCACTGGGCTCAGACCCTGGCCAGTCCTGCTGCCGGCAAGACCGAATGCCGCTGCTCCCTGATGGAGGGACCACAGCCGCTAAATTCAGATTTAATTTCAATTTTTTTTAAAAAGCAACTTCATCAAAATATTTTTCCATGCAGACATAGTTCTGGATGTGAATTCAGGAGACAGTGAAAAGCAAAAGCAACAAGCCTTAGGAAGTAGGAATAAAAATCCCAACACTTACTGCTTGCAGAAGGCATAAATTGTCTCTCAGAGAAGCCAGTACACCCACGAAGGATACCAAGAACATTACAATGCCCAAAAGAATTAAAATAATTGCTGGGGCTAGAAAGGCACTTTCTAGAGTTTTGTACTTCTGTCTTTCAATTTCTGCATAAATCCCAATGGCAAGGACGAGGGCTCCGATCACCTGGAAGAGAAACAGAGGAGAGCACGGATGATACTCTTTGTCACAGCAAACACAGAGATGACAGGTTGTGAGTGCACAGGAACCCATCACTGCTCACTTCAGGATTCATTATAAACAATGAAACACCCAAAGCAGAAGTTGGGATAAAAAAAAATTTAAAAAACTCAAAAGACTAAAGCAGCAAAAGAGCCGAGTTGGAAAAAAAGTGAAACTTGTTCATTTCAAAAATATATTTCATCATGTTTTAACATTCTGGAAGTTAAACAAATCAAAACATACATCACTGGCTGAAATGTAATTTATTACCCATCTGAGATCACATATATTGCACATATGAGCAACTGCCACGGCATTAACAACCCTCCTTTGAGTGTCTGTCTGTCCTTCTCTGTGTGTGTGTATAAATATATAGAAATATATTCGTTTCTCTAAAATAACACAGTGTCTAAGCTGCTCTGCAAGCAGCCTATCTGTCCCTTCATATCACCTCTTATTGTATTCAGGCTCAGCAAATACAGTCAGGCACTTCCTATACCTCCACTCCTCCTGCCATCAGGGGAAAGGCACCAGATTAAAAACTAAAAACAAAAGAAACAAGCCAAGTTTAAAATTGTGTCACTTTCTTGAGCAACTACCAGATAAAGCTGACAAGTGAAATAGGAAGAGATGTATTTCATTTAACAAGGTAAAGATATTTTAATCAAAATAATTAAGTCTAAATCGTTTGGTATTAAAACTATGGTGTGCTGTAAATCGCTTTGAATTACGCTGAGTTAATTAAAATTAAAAATAGCCCACAATACTTAATCACAAAAATTGCAGTGGAAAAACTTTCCTGCCGACTCCAACAGCCAGACACATCCTCAGGGAAGAGACCAGACACAAATCAATCATTTTGGCAATCTGATAAACAACATTCCCCTTTCCTGGCCTGACATTTCCACAGGAACCACGAGTCCGCTCTCTGCACACCAGTGCTTCTTAATTACACTTCTTAATTTTTAATTTCACTTCTTAATTGTGGCTATGACAGAGTATAACCAAGACCAAGGGCTAGAGGGACACACAGTGTGAGTTACAAGTTCATGAGCCAAACAGCTGAAATACTTTTTTAATTATGGGATATCTTAAAATAAATAACAAGTTACAGGAAGTTCTTGATTTTCTGTGGGAATGAATAATAACACCAAAGGACAATATGTAGGGAATGCCACCAGTTTGTCATTTAAAGAGAGAAAATTCTCAGAAGGGTTCACCCATTTAAAGTAAACATACTGAAGCTGTTGAAAAAGCAACTGAAAATTTGACAAAGTTGAGAGTAACCCCAAAACCAGATTCTCCTGCAAACACTGAAGTGCCATTAACAGCATTAAGGAACTCTTGCCTGGTAGATCCCTTGCTTAAAAAGTGAAAAAACCAAACACTGGACATAAACCACAGGTATTAAAGCTTGATAGGGATTATCAGAATTTCAGGAGAGTGTTGTTTCAAGAGTAGAACTTTTTACTGAAATGCCTTTTTCTCAACCTTAGTTTTCTCATCAAGGCATTAAATTTCAGGGGGTTTTCGACTAAAAGGTGCCTGTAAGCAAAACACAAGATAATTCCTACTTTAAGAGCTTAAGATACATNCCTTTGCATGTCTGTCTGTCCTTCTCTGTGTGTGTGTATAAATATATAGAAATATATTCGTTTCTCTAAAATAACACAGTGTCTAAGCTGCTCTGCAAGCAGCCTATCTGTCCCTTCATATCACCTCTTATTGTATTCAGGCTCAGCAAATACAGTCAGGCACTTCCTATACCTCCACTCCTCCTGCCATCAGGGGAAAGGCACCAGATTAAAAACTAAAAACAAAAGAAACAAGCCAAGTTTAAAATTGTGTCACTTTCTTGAGCAACTACCAGATAAAGCTGACAAGTGAAATGGGAAGAGATGTATTTCCTTTAACAAGGTAAAGATATTTCAATCAAAATAATTAAGCCAAAATCGTTTGGTATTAAAACTACAGTGTGCTGCAAATCANAATACATATAGCACCTTTATATACACATATCTTCACGCCTTTTCACTTCCATTTTTCGCTCCCACACCCTCCAAGATTTAAGCTTTCATTACCTTCTACTTCTTCAAGCATTTAACAGAAATCTTTTAAACCTTTAATACGGTCAAACCGAGAGCAGCAATTATTTCTGGCGAGCAGATGTGCTAACCCAGCAGCCACCGCACGGAGTCTCCTCTCCGATCTGGGCTCTCCCCTCCCGAGCCCGGGGGTGGGAACACAGCTCTGCCATCGGGAACCCACCGGCACACGGGCTGTTTGCATCCTGCATCCTTCCCAACAGCTCCCAGCCTGGCAGTTCCAGCCGTGCACGCAGGAAAAACCAACTGCCCTTGGCTCACATTAAATGAGCATCCACCAGCAAATACCAGGGGGATTCCTCCGGGACTTTTGCACACACACAGAGAAGCTGCTTTCCCAAGAGAAAGGAGAAGCCTTTATATATCCATTTATTTATTTATTTATAAGCAGAAGCTTTAACCCTGTATTCACAGTTCTTTCTCTCAAATAAAGCTCAACAACGGTGTTGATATCCAAAATGCAGAGGAATGTCCTCTGCATTTTGGATATCAACACAATGGCACCTTCTATTTAAAATAACGGATTTTGTTTCATCTGGGCAAGAAAATTACATTTACAGCCCCATTCACCAGCAAAAGAGTTGTCTGGAAAAGTTGCAGTGACATCTAGTTTTTTAAAAAGCCCTGGGTGACAGGGGAAGACCACAAGGCCTGTAGCAAACATCCCCTCCACCACCGCCAGCGATGCTTTAATTTCCTTTCTCCTTTGGATAAGGCTGATATTTATCCCCTCGTGCTTTAAAGCCATCCTGGGGAATCAAATCTGGGCATTCACCACTCGTAATGTACCAGAGGAACAGCAACAGCAGGGAGGGAATTGAATGAACTCAGCATCCAGCAGGTCAAAGCCCCAAACAGCAGCAGAACATCACAAACCACCCAATATCCAAGCAAGCCAATACTCCCACAGCCAGGCTTTACTTCCATTTACACTAATTTACTTCCATTTACACTAATTTACTTCCATTTACACTAATTTACTTCCATTTACACTAATTAAAGAAAAAAAACAAAAAAAACCCCCAACAAACTCAGCAAGAATAACAGTGCCCAAAAGAGAACCAGGCGACTGACATTTACAGCTGACGAGATCTGCTCTGCTGAGCTGGAATAAAGGAAAATTCCGAGAGCGAAGCCCCCACGCCTCACACAACCCCGCGTGTGCTCGGCCCCAGCGCCAGCAGGATGCTGCCCAGCGCCAGCCTCCCCAGGGCAATTCCCTGTCATCCCACATCCTTCCTCCCGCCTCTCGCAGCTCCCATCCTCCCCCCCGCTTCCCAGAGCTAACCACCTCCCCAGCACAGCCAACAAATGGAAGTTCTCGCTTCATAAACGAGGGCAGAGCATTGAAAACCCGGAGCGAGCAACGACAAAGAGTAAATGAAATCCTCGGGCTGCCTGAAAGAGGCTTTGTCCTCCGCGGGCGCTGCGAGAATGGTGTCAGAAGGGCCCTTTCTCTGCCACCAGAGGAATGTTTGCATCCCACCAGCAAGGGCCCTTGCTGCCGGCAGAAAACACAGAGCGGACAACGCCACGCGGTCCTTCTGGAAGGACACGCTGCTAAAAAAAGGGTTTGAAAAAATAACACGACAAATCTGAATTTCCCTTTTCCAAAGCCCACAGTTGCAGAATAGCTGTGGAGGAACACAGGGAGCACCAGGAGCCTGAAGCCAAGGGTTTGTCTTGTCTGCTAAGACAGACAAAAGATATCCAAGATCCCAAAAAGCCTGAATTACACCCGAATATTTTGCATTTCAATCTTTTTTCATTAAATCGTAGGTTGAATCTGATACTCACTATCAAACCTGGTGGATCTAAGCCTCTTCTCCCACGCAGCAAAGCAAAAGCCTTATGCTCCCGACTGGTAAATACCATGCCAGACAAAAACAGACCAGCCAAACTAGAAATTAAGCAACGTTTAAAGTGAAAAAGCCAGAAAGAAAAAACCCTGCCTGAGCACCTCTGACATCAGCACCACCTGAAGGCAGCATCGTCCCAGCATCCCAGAGCCTGAAAAAAGCACCTTTTAAAATCGAAGTGCTTACAGAGAGTACTTGCAAAAGGCCCCAAGGGCTTCTTCCAGCCCAGGGGGTGCCTGGGGTGGATTCACCACGTGTCGGAAGTCAGAGGTCACGGTCTAGACCCATCATCTGGGACTTTCTGGCTTTACCGAACACCTGGATGAGGACAGCAAGTGCCACGCACCTGTAAACTCTGAAGCGTGGCAGCCTCACCCTGCGAAAGGCTCAGGAGAGGACATACCCAATACACCAAGGAGTGACGCTGTAGGGCAAAGGCTCTATTTGCCCACACCCCCCGCAGGACAGAGCTGCGTTTTAGCACGCACACGAACGATTTTTTACCTGCCCAGCTTCCACCCTCCGCGAGTCCCCATCCGCCGAAACGAGCTCAGCGGTCCCTCAGGGAGGACGGGGCGCCGCACCCACAGCCGCGCCTGTGACACTTCGCGGCCACGGGCGCGACAGCCGCCACCTCAGCCGCGGAAACATCCACCTATCGCCAAACGCCGGAGCCCCGCGCAGGGCGGACCGCGCTCCCCGCGGCACCGGGGCGCGGGACTGCCCGCCCCGAG
>VZTH01017845.1:243315-271374 GCA_013397815.1 Aleadryas rufinucha | reverse complement strand
TCTTCTTCTTCTTCTTCTCCTTCTTCTTCTTCTTCTCCTCGCTTTTTCTCTTCTGTTCAGTTCCTTCGGCAAAGGCCCGGCCGCTCGGTCGGGATTAGCCCCGCAGATGGAGGCGTCAGGAGAAATAGATGTGGCTGCCCCATCGCAGGAGCCTGGCGGTGCCGCCGGAGCCCTGCGCGCATCCCCAGACCTCTGCCATCGCCATTAAAACAGGCGGGACAAAAATACAGCCGTGGGAAGCTGCTGCGTGGGCGCCGGATTTTCGGTCGAGCATCCAAAAACGTGGCAAAGCAGAATCCCTACACCGGCACGACGAAGCATTACCTGGGCGTTTACCTCTCTTTCTGTGACCCACGCGATCGCACATGCAAAGAGGGTCACGTCCTGCCAATAACAACAGCTACTGGGCATATTGCGCTGGCCACGTTTTGTGCTTACACCAGCGTTTATCCACGTCCCGCTGCTGCGACAGTGGGTCGGTGTTGGGTCTGACACAGCGATCATGAACTGCTAACGCCATTCATGCCTCCGAGATGAAACAAGCCCTTTCAAGCCCGCAGTGCTGCACTCCTGTCCCACAAAGGGCTATTTTTCCCCCGAGGAAAAAAATGTCTCATTCAAAGTGGCAGACAACTGTCACAGAGTTGGTTGTTTCATCCTGGCCCGGAGCAGAGACAGATGGCGTTGAAAATCAGTGTCTGGTGTCAGAGGAGATGAAGTGGGGCAGCATTTATCCTTAAGTTACCTAGCAAAGAGACTGGAAAACCTCTGTGTGTGAGAACTGTGTAAACGTTCGGTCACACGTCATTTCTTTAGGCCATACAATACACCAAAACCTCGTTTATAAAGGCTAAAAAATACCCCTGGATAATTCCATTATAAAAAGTACCATTGCTGTTACATGCAGTGCTACTACATTTTGCTTCTGGAAAACAATCTAGCCTAGGACACTCCCAGCAACAGAATAGCTCTTCACCTCTCATGTTTCTGACCGTAGTACAATGTCCTGGAGCATTTACCCTCTAAAATATCAACAACTTCAACTTTCAGAGAGATTTGCAAATATCCCTGACCCTTAGCAATGGCATGCAGGCTGGAAATCCCATCACATACAGTTGCTGGGAATTAGAGTCTGTCACATGGTCTTCATGTCTCATGGGCGTCATCCACATCCAAGCGTGTTCCTGTCACTTAGGTATCTTCCTTGTTTGAGTATTTAACTGAATTAATTGTTCTGGTGTGACTTTTTTAATACCTTACCTTGTCATTTGTGCTGATTCCTGCACGTGAAATTTCAGGACACGTCCTGCTGGGTGGGGAAGCTGAGTAAAGCAGTGCCCGTTTTCCTGTTGTTTTCCCTCAGAACTGAGCCAGTGTATCAAAACAGGTTCCTGTTATGAAACTGCATGAAAATAATTGAGTCATCCCTTTCTTTTCCTGAATCCCAGACTTTGCCTATACAAATGGCAAGATTTCTGGACACAATTACGGTTTAGCAGCAAATGCTGGTTAAAGTAAGATGTTATGAACTGCCTGAGGGTCTGTCGTGGTTGCATTCTCTCCCCCTCAGCCCAATGCAGCACAGGGCTGCAGTTTTCCAACCAAGAGCCTGGCAGATTGTGCATTGCAGCATCTGCTCCTGGGGTCATCCAGCAGCTCAGCTAGTGGTGTTTTTGTTCATATATCGGTGACTTTCACATTTCCTCACTCATCTCCAGAGGTTGTCCTAAACACAGTCACCAAAAGCTGTGGACTGCGGAGCATCTGACCCAGGGCTTTAGGGGCTCTGCAGAAAGGAAGTGAACCACAGCTAGCCCTGCACCAAGCCATGTCAGAAAGACCCAAAGCTTTTCAGTGCTATCAGAGGCATTTTTGCTGCTTCCTTCCAGCCCACTGGAATGGCTGATGAAGTTGCAGGCCAGCTGCACTTTGCCCCACCCAAGGTGGATGCTCACGGTCCTCACATCCTGCTCTCAGAGCTGTTCCCTGGATGAAGGTACTTCCTCCAAAAGCAGAGTCCAACTTGCAATACAATTAAAGCCTCTACTACCTACATTACCTGGTATTATGTTTCCAAGACACAAAACACCCCTTAATCACCCTTCCTGACCTTGCAGACCCACATCTTTTGTTTGCATCTCTCACCCTTTGCTCAGACCTGGGATTGGTGACTCAGCACGGTGACTGTTTGGCCTTGATGATCCTGCCCATAATAAAAACAAGAGTGAAACCAGCCAAAGCCAAACCCCCTGCTCTCAGATAGTCCCTTTCTCTGGTATAACTCCACTGGTGATGCGGGTTTTACCCACTGTCTCAGGCAAATACGACTTCCCTGAGGAATCTGGAGCCGAGCTGTGTCAAAAATTGCTCCAGTTTTCAAGTCAAAAGGCTGATAGCACACACTAAATCGCTGGCTGGGCTCCAGGATGATAACCTTGTCAATGCACAACCAGCAAGCGAATAAAAGGTGTGGGTGTGGATACAGGAAAGCAAATCCCTCCTGACTCGTATGATGAAATGTTGACCAAAGGGTGGCTGCTCTTCGATTATCACCTGAGTAACACATCAGGGACCGGGGCAGATGGTTCAGAAGAAGGCTCCTAAGAAACCTGAGCACCTTGACCATCTTCAAAGTCAGCCAAGAGAGGTTACAGCTTCACCAGTGAAGGGTCAATAAGTGCAGCCCTTTCTCTAAGTGCTTGCTTATGTTCTACTTTCTGTAACTGATAAAGCACTTCAGTGCACTCCCAGCTAAATGTATGGAGGTTTTGCTCCTATTCTCCTTCAAATTTGCAGAGATTTGAGAGAGAAGATTAAAAACAAAAAAATCTGAAGAACACTGTTAGCTGTTGAATTCGTATTGCAAGTCATGAAAGTAGCATTTTCCCCCCTGAACTGTGTAGGGAAAGTGGAAGGTCCAAAGCTGTTTAATGAGGTGTCAGCGTAAGACTTTCAAGAAGTGCCCAGAACAGCTTTGCAATGCATGTCAGAAGATATTTACAAGTGTACCTTTTCAGTTTTTGGGTAGGGAAGTGAGAGGGATTACCTGCAGGGAAGTCTCTTGTGAAGAGAAGGAGACATTACATGCAGGACTACAGGTATTGATTTATTAAAAAGCAACGCTTGGGCTATATTGTATTAGAGAAAACCTGCTTGAAAGAGTGGGTTAGGTGATGGGTTAACTCAAGGCTGCCTCCAAAACCTAATGAAGCAAGGAAAGATTCTGGGCCAAGCTGGTGCGAAAGATCCTGAACTGATAAACACTGCCCTGTCACAGGAGAGCCTGGCACAAGCTGCAGCTCCAGCAGCCACGGGAGCTGGAAAACTACTGCCATCCCAGCACCACAGGCACTTCTGAATCCCCAAGGCAGGCTTTCATTCCTGAAACACCTTCAGCTTCCCACAGAGCAGGCATGAGTCAGTGCCAAGTACTCTTGGAAACCTCAGCCTCAGTGTGTCCCTTATGTTTTATGTCCTTTGCTTCACAGCTGACAGTGAGCAAGAGCGCTGTGCTCCGGGCAGAGCCAGGGGTTCCTCTTCCCTGTGAGAACTTGAAATTTCTGCATGCATGAGTTCCTACAGCAGGCACTGGGAAAGGGGGATGCAGCCGTCCAAAAGGAAGGATCTTGCTGAATTGCACTGAATAGAGTTTCTCTCTTGCCATGAGAGCTCACGGGAAGTCAGGCAGGGTCCTGGAAACACGAGGATTGCAGCACTGGTGAGCCCGTAAAATCCTGGTAGAGCAGGGTGGCCATTTCAGAGGTCACTCAAAACTAACTGAGGGCGGGGGGTGGGGGGAGAAGCTTCACGTACCACTTTGCCACATTTCATTTGATGTCAAATTGGTTGTTTAGTTTTCCCCTGCAAAAGACTCCACCTCCTTTCAAAGCCCCCTTAAAACCTGTGGAGATTTTATCCCGGCGCCACTCCTGCTTCGTGCTTAGTAGTTACACAGGGAAACAAGAAAGCAGCAAGAAAGAACAGCAAACATCCCCAGTCCCACTGCAGAGGATTCAGACACCTGGTGCTTTAGAAAACTGCCGCCCTGACAAAGAATTTCTACTTGGGTTGAAGTGTTTTTTGGCTTCCATTTATGTTTTCTTGACTCTACAAATAATCTAAAGGAAGACATCGCTTGTTGCTGGCCTGGAAAACAGCTTCCTTTCTCCTTTTTTTTATTCCTTTTTTAGAGGAAAAAGAAACTTGAAGGAGAGGGTTGTTCTTTAGTTTCTGCTCTTCAAGTGTAGGTTAAGATGCCAGGGAAGAAGGAGGAGGCCCTTGGCATCGCTCGTCTCCTCCTGGAGCTGCATTGCATCACTTGGAAAACAGGACGAGAGGACATGAGACAACTCACCCCGACGTCTTTTTAACAGCACTTGGTTAAAGGCATGGAAATTCATACCACCAGCATCCACTGCAGGAAAACGAGCAGATGCCAGAGGATTTTCTTTTACACTCACAGGGAATGAAAAGCCATGGGTGTGTTCTCTGTTTTTAACGCGAGCAGCATTTTGCAGGCTGAGTCCCTCGAGGACAGCGGCAACGGGACGGCGGCAACCCAGTTCACACAGCCGGGATGGAGAATCGCTCTGTGGGCCGTCACCTACTCCTTCATCGTTGTCACATCCATCGTCGGCAACGTCACCATCATCTGGATCATTCTGGCACACAGGAGAATGAGGACGGCTACCAATTACTTCATCGTTAACTTGGCCCTCTCGGACCTGCTGATGTCCGCTTTCAACACCATCTTCAATTTCATCTACGCCACTCACAACGTCTGGTATTTCGGCGAGGAATTCTGCAGGTTTCAGAACTGGTTCCCCATCACTGCCGTGTTTGTGAGCATTTACTCCATGACAGCCATAGCTGCGGAGAGGTAAGAGGCGAACGGAGGAGGTAAAGGTCCGAAAAGATCCCCTGTAAGTCATAAAAAACTCGTTGCAATAATTTGTGCAATTGGCCCCCGGCTCTGTCAGGTGCCTTATCAGCAAAGTGGGAGGAGTGCCAGACTGTGGGGTTTGGTGCTAATTATGGCGTGATCTCCTGTTTTATCCCTGGTCTGAAATCGCACCCAAATCTGTAACGAGGGGAAATGGGCGGTATTTCGTTGTTCCCACATTATTGATCATAAATAGTTTCCCAGTCATCCTGAAAACTCTGTTGTGGGTTTGTTGGGTTTTTTTAAACCATGAGACAGATATATTCAGAAAAAGGAGAATATGCTGCAGGCTGCTGAAGCTATCAGCATCCCCAATCCTGCTGTGAGTCCAGCAAACCACCAGAAATAATGGGAATTAGATCAGAAATGGCAGAGTCTGCTCCCCTGGTTCACTAGAATGACTTATTCCAAGAGGGAGGGAAGTTATTGCAGTGATTCTGTTTGACTTCTGAGGTAATTTGGTATTTTCATAAAATTCACTTCCATCTGCCAAGTCACTTTAACTTGAGCTTTCATTTCTGGAGTCTGACTGTGTTTACGGCTCATTGTTAAATAGCGCGAAGCTGTTTTGCTTTTTACTAGAAAGTGACCGAAAGTCTGCGGAAATTTCCTCTCTTCAAGGTGATAGTGTGCACAAGAAGCAGAGAAGGGTGTTTCCCTTTAGGCTCTCTGTCCCCTTTCCTTCCACCCTTCCTGTCCTCCCTCTGTTCCTCCCACTCTCCCTGCCGCAGCCTCACGGTGAAGGACTTCCCCGGGGCAGCCTGACCCGGCATCCAGAAATACCGGCAGTCCTTTATCGAAGCCCTGCTCTTGACTTTGCCGTTTCCTTCAGGTTTCCTGTGTTCCTTATCAGGCGCCCGTACCCACAAGGGTCCTTCCAGCTCCCTCGGAAGGGGAGCCAGCATCCCTCCGGAGCCCTCCGAAAAGCAAAAAGCGTGGCTCCCAGAGCCATCAGGGTCACTTCCCCAACTCCCCCCACCCCCCACCCAGCTCGCAGCTCAGCTCACCCCGGCACACCCAGCCTCAGGAAGCAATCACAGACCAATCACACCGGATAAACGGGCTAGGGGGTGGAAGAGGGCTTTTCCGCATGTGCAATGCCCGCTGAAACCCGTGCAGGAGCTGGGGACGCAGCACAGTGCAGGACAGATCGTGAGGACAGGGCTGAGGGACGTGTTCATCAGCCTGCAGTTGTCCAGATGAAAGCAAGTCCCTGTTTAGAATCAATGGCAGCTCACATTTACACTCAAATACTCTTTTGCTGCTCCTGGCTGTAAATCAAGGGTTGTTGATAGCTGCTATTTTATACGTGTTGTCTGCCAAACAATATTTTTAAAATGCCATTTCAGCCTGTTCTCATGTCTTCCTACTCCTGTTCCTTGGGGATTTTTTGTGAAAGCACCTATATAGCCAAAACCTCTTTAGTCACGTGGCACGGATCAGAAAGAAATCTTGGCACCTCACTGCAAACCATATTTAGCTATTCTTTGCTCAGCCTTAAAATAGATCCCGACACGGTCTCCTGGAAACCTGACGCTTCCATTTATTGTTATGAGAACCTGTGTCCACTCCAGCTCCAATGTTTAACTCAGACAAAACAACATCTTTTGAAGTGGTTTATTGTAAGGAAGGGGGCTGAGAAGTGACAGCTCCCAGTCATTTTTGGCCTGCCACAGAGAAGTCCCTGGTGGTACTGCTCACCGTGGGGTTTAGGATCGCTCCGTTTCCCCATTACCAGAGCTGCTGTTTCCACTGCAGCGCTCGAGGCAGAAACAGAGTCTCATCAATCTGCTCGAGTTTCACACTCCAGTCAGCAGAGTCTCCTGTGACCTGTTTGGAAAGTGCACAAGAGCGTCCAAAATTCAGCTTGTTTCATCTACATGGATGAGGACCAGAGAAAGGGCGCTAAGATTGTGGTCCCGGCATCCCGGGATGTCACACCCAGAGAGGGCACAAGGAGCACAAGCAGCAGCGGGGCAAAGGCAGCGCTGCCACACAGCGTGAGGGGCCAGGAGATCTCAGCAGGTTTGGTAGATCTCCCAGCTTGCAGGAGCTTTCCTAAAATCACAGCTTGCCTTGGGGGTGCACCCCTGGCAGAGTGGGAAAGCCTCTACCCAGCCCTGGAACACCTTTGATGGTGTGGGCTGCAGTGACAGTGGCCGGCATAATTTATTCCTGGGACTTAACCATTCACTGAGGGCCACAGATCACAGTTTCAGGCACTTCTGTGGGCAGATACTCTGGAGAATACCCACCAGTGGATTCCTCCCTGACCAGACTCAAGCACTGTGTAATACTGCCTGTGGCAAGCCAAAGAAAAGTGAGGTGACATGAAAATTTTACAGCTAAATAAGGCCCTGCTGCTGTGCAGCCCTGGATTGCTCACTGTGCTGCCTGTCCTGCAGCAGTGGCTGGGCAGAGCTCCCTACCAACAGCCTGGCCAAGAGACAGCACAATTTGTCAGATTTTTGCTACAAAAACTAGAAGGCAGTGGGCATTTTCCACTCTATTTTGCCTCTGTAACAGCAATGACAAATAGGGAAAGCATGAGAAGAAATGCATAATTGATTATGTACTCGTTACAACACCGTGCATTTCCACACAGGGAACTTAAAACCAGAGAGCGCCCCGGGCTCGTGAGTAATCCGATAGTCAGATGTGCCATGAGGGCTCGGAGCAGGTGTGGGATGGAAGGGTCAGCCCTTCCCTCCTCTGCAAGCACAAGTGCTCAGCCAGTCACACACAGAGGCAGAGAGCACAAGTTTTCCACAGCTCAAAATCAGTGAAAAAATCAGTGAAAAAATCAGGAAAAAATCAGGGTAAAGGATGCTCGAGACCCCAGCCTGCTCTTGTGATAATATGAAGCATCAGAGGTTAACATAAGTGGGAGGAAAGAGCATACTTGGCTGGGAGAGTTTTGGTAAGGCACTTGAAAAAGTAATTAACAACAACAAAAAAAAAGAGTGAGAATACTTTTTACAAGGGTTTGGAGTGACAGGACAAGGGGGAATGGCTTCACACTGATAGAGTGTGGGGCTAGATGGGATACTGGGAAGAAATTGTTCCCTGTGAGGGAGGAGAGGCCCTGGCACAGGTTGCCCAGAGGAGCTGTGGCTGCCCCATCCCTGGAAGTGTACAAGGCTAGGTTGGACGGGGATTGGAGCAACCTGGTCTAGTGGAAGGTGTCCCTGCCCATGGCAAGGGAACTAGGTAATCTTTAAGGTCACTTCCAACCCAAACCATTCTGGTATGCTATGAAAAATTCCATTAGGGGAATGCTTGCAAAGACTTATATGCAGAAGACATGAAGGACTGCTTCCTCCTCACACCAGAAGCATCCATCCATGTGGGTTTGATACATCCTTCCCTAAGACTTGCTATCACTCTCTTCAGAAATGATTTAGTTCCTTATTATTTATGGCCTGAAACCTCTCAAAATGTCCATATTGCTAAAGCCCTCTATGCCGTCCTGGCGGGTTTTTGCACTTGCTTGTGCAGATTGCCGATCTCACCGTTTGAAAGCGCTGCGTGCTTCTTGCAGGTACGTGGCCATAATTCACCCCTTCAAGCCCCGGCTCTCTGCTGGAAGCACCAGAGCCATCATTGGGACAATCTGGCTGGTGGCGTTCGGGCTCGCCTTCCCGCAGTGCTTCTACGCCGCCACCACGATGGACAACGGAACCATGAAGTGCACCGTGCTCTGGCCCGGCGACGTGGGATCCGGGCACCGGCTGACGTAAGAGAAGCGATCAAACTTCCCAGCTCGGGCAAAAGTGAACCAGGAAAAGAGTTTGAGCTCCAAACTGTTGGTTATGAGGAGCGCTGGGAGAGAGAGAGAGCAGGGGAACGCGAGGCTGGGGCAGCCCATCTGAGCTCAGTTTAAGCCAGCTGTGGAAAGAGCGGCCAGGTGATGATGGTTCAGGGTAATCCTGAGCCTGCCATCCTCCCCTGCTTTGAAAACTGGTTATAATGTCTAGAAACCCTACGTAAGGGGCTCGGGGAATTTAAGAGAAAACAGTGCAAAAAGTCTCTAAACAAGCAATAAATCCTGGTTTCAGAGATTCTGGATTTTCTTCCTCCATCAGGCAGCAGGAAACTGGGTATCTTTAACGCTGAGAAGCCACGTGCTGGTTAAAAATGATGCTGCTCTTTGTTGGGGGGTAAAAGGAAAATAAAACCCGAGAGCCTCATGTTTCAAACATCCTGAGGTTTTATGGACAGATTTATCTGGGCACACATCTCAGCTCCCGAAAGCTCCTAAGCCTCACAGCCATTTCCTCCTGCTCGAAAGCAAGATTGTTCAAACAGATGAAACAAGCCATGCCCTGCATGTGGGGGATCTGCTGTGGTTACTTACTATTCAAAGCACGTGATGCACAGAGCAGTTTGAGAAATTTATTGAGCAAAACATATTCATACAGAGTAGCAATGGAAGAACCGAGGAAGAGCAACAAATTGATTAACAAAGTGGAATCAATTTTTCAAACCAAAACGCGCTGTGAAGGCTTTTGCCCAGCTCCACGCACATGGGACGTTTTCCCCCTGCTCAGTCTTCATCCCTGGCAGACAGCTGGATGCCTCCCAAATGTAGCTGTTACCAAACCAACTGGTTTTCACACTGTAGTGGTTCAGTTCACTTCTTTATCTTTTGTGAGATAGGAGATTTGGAGGAATGCAAAAAAAACCCAGCATGTATAATTTTGGCCAAGCTGCAGCATATTCAGCCAGTGGCTGTCAGTTGTTCCCAGTTGAGCAAAGAGTAAAATCAGGCTCAAACCTCTCATGTTGGGTGATGCTCCTCCTGGGGCTCCTTGCTGGTACCCCCCCTGGCACAAGCTGGAGAACAGAGCGTGCCAGGCTCCTGTAGATTGAGGAGGAGGGAGAACAGATGACCACTAATGTGTGAGTCACTGATGACTGTTTCGTTCAGATGAAAGGCATGAGGTTCACTTCTCCCACGTCCAGGGCATGGAAAGGGTTCAGATGAGTTCCCCAGCATGCTGACAAAATCCCTGTGGGCTGGAAAGGCTGTCCCTGAACATGGCACATAGCAGGGCAGGTTTGTTCTGAGATGATCAGCTGAAGGGCAGCAGCTCCTGAGCACAAGACATCCCTCACTAGCTCTCTCTCCCCCTGAACAGCCTCAGATCCACAGGTTTTGGCATCTGTCTAGGAAAGGAAGTTGGAAATATCGCTCCCCAGAAATCATACTGAGTGATGGATTTGTTGGGACAGATGTCTGCAACACAGACCATGGAGAAAAATCCATGTGCAGCCATTCATATACTAGTCCAAATAACAAGGGAAAGAAATATTAAGAAACCCAAAGAAATACCAAAAAATTAAGAGCTGGGTTCCTGTGTTGACTGTGGGTCCTCTGAATCCTTTGCAGTTGAGTAAAAGCAGCTTTCAAGATTTCTAGACTTCAGAACAAAGGAAAATATTTTTTTTTCTGCAGGAAAAATATGTATAATTATGACAGAAACAAGAAAAAAAAATTTGAAAAACTCCAAACAATGCACTATTGACTGCCAGTGCCTGAAAAATATTGGATATAAAGGATATAGAAGTTTAACCAGAGTAAAGAACCTTAATCACAGAAGATTGTTTTTCTGGTGACAGGTTAATTTTGCAGAAAAGTAGTAAAGCTACAAGACAAAAAGGTTTTTTTTTACATGTGCTCAAGCTTAGGCTCCCATCGTCCCTTCCTCCTCCCAGGATGGGAACCCTAAAAGGGCTTTGCTGCACCCCACACACAGCATTAGACCTTCAGAAGAGGCACCACTCAGAGGACAATAGGAAGAAGTGGAAGACAGGCAGGGACAAACTCGCCAGGTTTCACAAATACAGTATTTTTCTTTATGCAGCCACCAGGCTGGTATTTGCAGCCACCCCAAGGAGCAAACACCCCTGTGGGCCCCAACACCCATTTCGACAGCGCCCTGCAAAGCAGCTGACCCCCCCCACTCACGTCAGGGGTAACCCCAGAGCCTTGTCAGGCTGAGAAAGGCCATTTGCACCCACCCAGCCTTTTGGGGTCACTGCCAGCGGTGTGTGCCAGCGCCCTCCTGCCCAACGCTGCTTTTCACACTGTTTATGTTAATCTGACTGTTGCTGTAATGGAGTGAGCAGGTTGTTCCCTGCCCATAAATGGTGGTTGTCTAAACTAAGCAGCCTCCCCAGCATGAGGGAGCCAGCAGAAGTTTGTGGGGTGACATGGAAAACTAGAAAGGGCTGAGGTAAAACACAGCTGAAGGGGGATGCCAGTGCTTTCAGCTGGAGAAGTGACTGAGCAGCCTGTTGGTGATACATGAACCCTGTGTGCTCACACAAATAAAAACAGCTAGACAAACACAGGCAACATCCCTTCCTCGCTGTCCGCAGCTTTGTGCACCCTGTGAGCAGCCAGACACCTTCTGCAGTCCCTGAACCAGCTTTTTTCCACTGCTGCCACTGCTGCATTCATCAAGTTACTCCACAGTTTCTGAACTGTTCCTTTTCCGTCCCTGTGATTTAAGGGCTTGCACTTTTACAGCTGCCTCTCTCTCCTGACTGCAGTGGGATAGCAAAGCTCAGCACAGGTGGCCACGGACTTGCAACCCTCTGTTAAAAGGTAAATGATGTTACTCTGTCCTGAAAGAGCAGTGAATCCAGCCCAAGGACTCCTCATCACACCCCAAGAGAGATGAGCTTTTGCTGTTTACAGGAGTCCCTGTAACAATAATTATAGGCAAAATTTCTTCTTGGTGGTTTTGTTAATAGAAGCCAGCATACAGATCCAAAAGACAGTTTCTGAAAGAGCCCTCTGAGAGCCATACTGACTGTGCAAAACTGCTTGTTCTTCTCTTCCAGGTATCACATTGCCGTGATTGTCTTGATTTATTTGCTGCCTTTAGTGGTGATGTTTGTTGCATACAGCATTATAGGAATCACTCTGTGGAGCAGTGCAGCTCCAGGCAACCACCTGAACAGAGTCCGCTACGAACACCAAATTAATGCCAAAAAAAAGGTCAGAAATTAAACTTAAATATAATGATCCCCAGCACACCAGCCCTGCTGGCTCCAGGTCCAAAACGGAGCTTGTGTTTGATACAAAATCTTGTGGGATTTGGCATGAAAGGTTAACAGAATATTTTGGGTCCAGGGTAAAGGGCATCACCCTGCAAGTTTGAAAAAAAAAAATGGTGATTGCATGCACCAGCCAGCCTTCAAGGAAGAAAGACTCACAGCAGCAGGCAGGCTGCCAGCAGCCCTTAGAGAGTAAAGTCTGGTGTCCAATGAATCCAGAGGTTGCAGGATAAACCAGGGTAAAACTCTGGGCAGGGTGGAGCAGTCTCAGTGTGACAGCTGATATCTCATTTCCCTGCACATCCCTCTGCAGAGGAACTGCTTGTAGCTACATCAGAGTCCACTCAGTGCACCAGGAAACATTTGCTTTAACCCCCTCCCTGTTCCCATCACCAGGGCACTCCCTCCCCGTTCCAGTTTCCATTGCCAGGGCGCTCCCTCCCTGTTCCCAGTTTTCGTCACCAGGGCTGGTTTCTTTGCCACTGCAGTCCAGGCCAGCATTCCACACACTGCACTTTGGGAGGGCAAACCAGACTCGGGGTGAAAGCAGCACTTCCCATTGTCCCAGCAAGCCCAACCACCCAGAGCCCAGGAACAAACCCTTGGTTTTGTTTTCCCAGTTCGTGAAGACGATGGTGGTAGTGGTGATCATTTTTGCTGTCTGCTGGCTGCCCTATCACATATACTTCATCCTGGGGAGCTTCAAGGAAGACATCTACCAGCAGAAGTACATTCAGCAGGTGTATCTTGCAGTCTTCCTCCTTGCCATGAGCTCGACGATGTACAACCCCATCATATACTGCTGCCTGAACCAGAGGTGAGTAGCGTGCACACGTGTGCACAGAGAAAACTAAAATCTCAGCCTGAAAAAGTGCAAATCTCTGGAGGTGAGAACGGCTGGGATTTTCAACTGCACTTCATAGGCCAAGTAGACAATTTATCCTCTGCTAATATGGGGTGGGATAATTTATCCCGAATTATCCTCTGCTAATATGGGGTGGGACAATTTATCCTCTGCTAATAACATGAGGTGGGATACCCTCCGAGTGAGATTTTGACTCGGCCCTTAAGATTTTCTGTCTCCAAAAAAAAAGCACAGGCAGCAGGCATAGGATCAGCACAGCCACGTTTTCACCCATTTCCACACCCTATTTCCAAGGGAGGAGTCTGTAATCCCTGCGATGCCTCTGCTGAGCTGACGCTGGGCTGGCTCAGCCACCTGCTCCTCCCAGGCCGCCCCCCCAGCACAGCCCCGAGCCCCCCCATGGGCTCACCCCCGTGGGAAGCGGGAGCAGCCCACGGGTGACCCATCGGGACGTGTCGCCACGAGGGAGCAGCCCGGGGAGCACAACCCCAGCGTGCCAAGAGATGTCCCTCTTGCTCTGCGCGGAGAGGGCTGCAGGATGCAGAGCGCAGGGAGCTGCGCTGGGCTGCCCCGCGGATCTCCGTGCCCAATCCCGCGTCCACAACCCCCGCCTCTCCTCAGCCTCGCTGCACGCGGTGAGCTTCGGAGGTGATAAATGGTTATCAGCACATTTCCTGGGCAGTTTCACTGCGACGGCACCAGCCAAGTGTTTAACTCCAGGGCGACGCTCGCTCCTTCGAGCGTTTCAAAGAGCATCCTGCCTGCGAGCTCGCAAAAGAAGAGAGTTTTGCAGCCCATTCACCCAAACTGCATTTAGCATGAAACACACAAACGTGTCCTCCCCCTCCTCTCTCAGAAAGTAGACAGCTTCCTCATTTAATTATTCATCGTTTTTTAAAGAAGCTCCCAGTGGGTAAACACGTGTTTTCCTCGGATGCTCTGTGTCTCACAAATGCTGTTACCAGCAAGGTCAGCACCATCTACTGAGCACATCAAAGATCCTGCCATTTCACTGATCTTATAAGTTTACTTAAAATACGAGGAAATCTGATCATAAACTCCCTCCACTGTTTTATGCATTTAGCTTTTCACTTCATTCTTTTGATTTCAGTAGAAATACGCATTTCCATAGTCATTCACAGGTAGTACCGAGTCACGAGTTTGTTCATTCTCTGTGCAATTAGAAAGATCATTTCACCATGTGATTTCTTTTCTCACTGTTACAGGTTTCGTTCTGGCTTCAAGCTAGCCTTCCGGTGGTGCCCGTGCATAAAAGCAACAGAAAAAGACAAACTTAAACTTACGTCCCCCTCTCTCTGTCAAACAACCCACAGGAAGTCCAGAACAACAAGTTTCAACACAGAAACTCAGCCGAATGAGAGAGAGAAGACATCATTTACCCTCACCCGATTAACACTTTGATTTCCTGCTCCTGGTTCAGGCTCTATCCCCAAGCACCACGCCAAGGCAGCAGATCTGCAGAAGCCCGAGGCAGGCCTTTTTCTCTGGAGGAACTGTTTCCTGCAGGACTTCTTTAGATGCCACCAGCGTGGAAGACAGTGTGTTGATAATACTTACACCCATGCAGGTCCAAATATCACCCAGCTATGGATATGAGTTTAGCCCTCCCTTACAGATGTCAGATGTCAGGCCCAGGAGGTCAAAAAATCAGCAGAGCAGGTCTGAGGCAGTGCCAATCAGTAGAATATAAATTATTCTCTTCTACACTGGGATCTCCTGATTTCTGTTCCACCAAGACACTTAAATCCAGAAAAGAGGAGATGGAGCAGAAAGGCTGGGGCTCCCGTGGCCCAGTTGGAATGGACCCCCGGGGCAGTGTGGGCAGCTAAGTCCCATGGCTCAGCAGCCCCAGGGCACATAACACTGTGGACCAAAGCTTGTTTACAACAAAGGCAAATACTTAACACATCCAGACTGAAAAACCCAGCCTGCCCTCAAAATTTTCTGAATTCTGGGATTTTCATGGCTGCAATTTCACCAGCAGAGAGAAACATTTCCTTAGGATGTTGTCATTGTATGGATTTCTATAACCTTGCCCCAAAATATGTTGTTTTCCTATTAAACTGTGCTCAAGTGATTCCTCCATATTAATTGTGGTGCCTAATTTGGAGAGCAAGGCTCTCAGAAGAGTCAGTAGCCAGGGATGCCCACTGGCTTGGTCAGGGCTCGTGGATCCAATCAGAATCCACCTCCTTTACCTCCTTTTAGCCCTAACAGCAGTGGCCCATTGCTGTCTTTTTCCAGATAGTCCCTTCACCTTCCCTTTCCAGACTTACCCCACATTTATCCTCATTGCTCTTCCCAGATATGAAAATAAAGGCTGAAATATGTCATCTTCCCAGCCTGAGGCACTATGTGCAGGCATGCAGAGCAGGAGAAGCTGAAATATAAATGTTATATAAAAGTAATACAGCATTTAATAGCGGTGTGATAAGTTAGCACCTCACAATCACCTTCACCCCTCATGACAGGGTTGTAAACAATATCACAGAGCCATACCTTAGCAATTAAAAATCTCCTGTAATGTTGACAAGATCCAGTTATTTGAAATATTCTCCTTTGCTCTGTGAAAGCCAAACTACAAAGTGCTGCCAGGCTTAAATTCTGCAGTAAATCCAGAGAAAAGGTTCATGGCTTGAACCAAAAGAGTGCTTAGAGATATGATTTTCCCAAACCTGTTTCAATACAGGAACCAGATATTTGTTCCTTCTCCACTCCTCCACCTCCCCGGCTCTGTGGAGAACAATTATGTCATGCAACGAACTTGTCCCACTAATGGACAAGAGAGCACAGGCCCCTCTGAAGAAGCCCATCATTTTAAATCACTCCAGCAGGTGGTTTCTAGTCCAGATGTTACGTGGGCAGCCCTCTCCCCCTGCCAGCCTGCTCCTCCCAGGGCTGCACTGTTGGTGTGTGCAGGGCAGAGGGAGAGCAGCGAGAGGCATTCACGGGCAGCCACCACCAAAACCATTCTGCCAAAGGCATTGAGAGCCCTTTGGGAGGGATACTCTGCCAGGCACACATTGCTGGGACCAGGCTAGACATGGCAGAGTCTCCTGCTCTGAGGAACTGAAGGACACCTTCTCACAGAGCTCAGCATTCGATACACATGAGCTGTACCTCCCCCTGCCCAGCTGGTGTGATTCCAAGGCCTTTAAATCCTGCAGCTTCCTAATGCAGAGCTTTTTAGATCAAACAGGCCTGTCTTGAGCATCCCACCTTCCCCTCCCTCTTCCATCACACCTGAGCAGCCAGCCAGAGCCTGTTCCAGAGGCCCCAGTGTCACACACATGCTGCCAGTGCATCCCCTGTGCAGTCCCTGACTGGCACCGACGTTCTCCGACAGCTCAAGGCATCTCTTTCTCTTGTTTGGAGCAGAAAGCAGAGGATGATTTCTTCACGTTGCAGAAGGAATTCTCTGTGCCCTGGCAGACTCTCAGTGCAGATCCTGAGGTTTCATCCCATAGAAACAGCAATAGTTATTCCAGTTAAGGAAGCAGTTAAGGAATAGTTAACTTCCAGTTAAGGAAGCAGAGACGCTCCAAGCCCTTGTTATACGGAAGAAAATTCAGCCCAAGGCAGGCTACATTATTCCTGTGATACATGAGGCAACAGGAACAGCATGCTCCACAGTAAGTACATGCAATTCTTCATATAAATATAGACAGGACTAAATACCATGCAGCAGTAGAGACATCCAGGTCAGCAATAAATCCCTCCTCTGCATGTTCACTTGTGCTCTAAGCAGCAAAGCAGTCCCTGCAGTCAGTAAAGAAAAACACTCGAAGAATCTCATTTTTATGGCAAGGAAACGAACAAAAAGCACAGAACGGGGTTCAGAAGTTCAGAAACACTTTATTTTGCCTTCTGCTATTTTCTTAAGAAAACAAAACAAAACAAGGTCTGCTTGTTTTAAAACCCATTCAAAAGGCTTCTGAGAGAACCCCAGAGGAGTCAGGAGCAGATGACATTACAACAGTGGTATGCAAATAGTCTTTTCCCCAGGAAATATAAGATTTTTGTGTTCATATTGCAGTAATTACAGCTTAACAGTTAAGAGGACTGTGATTTTATTCACCAAGCCTAAAAGCTTAAAGAAAGACATCCCAGTCATTGCTTGGATAACATTGGAGACATTTCTTCAGACAGTTATAGCTTGTGATTCACTTGGAACAGTTTCCTAGGGATAAGAAGTAGTCTGGAAATGAAAATCCCACCAGGTCTCCCTTTGGAAAAGAACTGCCATGTCTTATCAAGTACATCAACTGTGGTCCACGGTAGGAAAAGTTAGAAACACAAACTCACTCCCTATTTGTTATGAGCTGGATCCAATAAACAAAACGACCTACGCCAGCATCTCCAAAATTCACAGTCACCCTGAGACCAAGTTTAACTTCCACTTCTCGTTCACCCTCTATCCTTGCACTGAGCCTGGCCCTCAGATACATGTTCCTTCTCCACTTCTCCACCTCCCTGGCACTCTGTGGAGAACAATTACGTTATGCAACAAAACTTGTCCCACTCATCCCCCCGAAGAGCTCCAAACCCAGGTCCCCAGGCACGGCTCACACCACCCCTACAGCACTGCCGACGGCAGGCACAAGCTTTGCAAACCTTCAAGCAATTCAAATGCAACGTGTCCCCTGCGCCCAAAAAGTTTCTCACCTTCTTCTGTCTCCTGTTTTGGTCATAGCTGCACATCAAGGCTGCCAGAGACTATTCAAGCTGTAACACAGAATGGGTTATTGGAGAAGCACGGCTTTAGCGTACGCCAAAGGGGCTTTCATCTACCACAACTCCCGCACAGGCTGTGCCAACCGGCGGGGTGAGAGCACCCGACACCGGGACTCTGCACAGGTTAACCCTGCGCGCACGGGGAGCTCACGGACACGTCGTATCCATCGCAAGCCTAACGCAACCACACCGCCCGTGGCGCGGCGCCCCGAGGTTCTCCTGCACTGCGGATCCCCCTGCACTGGACAGGGCGTGAGGTGCACCCCGGACAAGCCACACGGCCCCTAAGATTTGGGTGCTGCCAGCGCTGTGCCTCTGCCGAACTACATCAGGAAACACGAGGCACGGGGACCTGCGTGAATCTGACCCCGAATGCCCGGGAATGAAAACACACACACACAAAACGCAGGCACCACTGGGATTAGGTTGCAGCTCTCCCTACACAATAGCTCTTCCCAAAGCACTAAGCCACCAGCCAACAGCACCTCTTCCAGAAAGAACCACTAAACACCAGTTAACGCACATCAAAAAAGTTTAATATTTTCACAAGTATCACGTAACACTAGTACCGGAGCTACTAGTGTGCAAAGTAAAAAGACCCTCTACCTTTGCAAAACCAGTTAGGCATGCAATTTTTCAGGTAGACACACACTTAAAGCTGCAATGACTGTTTGTGACTCACAGGTTACTTTACAACATTCACTCACAGTGCACCATAATGCATATTGAAATGTTATCCATAGGTAGGGCAATCCAAATCTTAGGGGAGTGGAACGAGAACAAAGAAGAGTAGCCTGCAAATTTCCATCTACTTTCTGCAGGAAAAGGCAGCAGGGAAAACCGTGCGGACATCTCCAATTCATTTTTGGTACAAGAGTGGGAATTAAGGACTACTGTGTGGTCTCCCTCGTTGCAGAAAGTGGTGTGACTTGCAAATGTTACTCGACATGAACCTTCCTACCTGCTTCTCAATTTAAGTGATGCAACTGTTATGCAAATATAATAATGGCATCGACTGGACAGAGGACGGGGTACACCACGTGTAAATGATCTTTGCTGTTGCTTTCATCCTTGTGGAATAAGCTGCACCCAATTTTGGCTTCGTAGGCTATTGACACACCCAGGTCCTCAAAGGCAAGATCAAAACGCAACCTTCCTCTTCCTTTCTGCGCGCTAACTCTAGCTGAGTGTTTGTACTCTGAGTGACTGCTGGGCAGTGTTAAAGATTAAAGCTCTGTGTGGAAGCAGATACCCATTTAAGGCGAGAGACGGGAGTAGGTGCATCCGGGGGGACGCGGACGAGCTGCAGGCTCGGTGGAAGTGCAGCTGCAGCGCCCTGACCCAGACTAACAAGAAGAGATAGGAAATATCTTTTGTAAGAACCAACCCTCAGACAGAAGGATACAGCACAGCCATGTAGGTACCATAGACCTACCGATTTCGCAGCTCGGGAGATTTGGATTACCCCAATCACCAACCACCTGGCTTTACTCTTTAGGGATTTCTCGCCAAAACGTGACAGATTTCACCCAGCAATACAACACTACTCACATAAGCAATGGGGAATACCAGTGGAACCGGATCTGTGGGACAAGGGCGTTCACTTTCACCACGACAAAAGAGGCATCAAGGAAGCGAGTTAAGTTGTGGTGTCAAGTCCCACTACAGAGTTACGTGCGTGCACAGTGCTGACACACCATAACGTGCTCACAGCCGCTTTAGACGAAACAACAGCAGGTAGATATGCAGGAGGGAACTGCTGCTTCCCCTTCACTTAAAAGCATCAACACCCAGGTCTGGTGGTCAGCGTGCTGGCAGTGCGCTTTAACAGGGATGCTGCAAAGAACACGTTTGGTACGATGCAACGGTAGCTCTCAACGCACGTCACTTGGGGGCAATTTCGTCTCAGACAACAACTGATTTTTGACAACTGCAGAAATTATGGACTGGTTTTTTTCCGTGACCTACAGATGGGGAAGGTACCAACAAGGTGAGTAAGAAACATGCAGATTGGGGTCCAGAAACAGGAGATATTATTAACAGCACACATTCTATCTTGTATCCTATTTTTTTATATCATTAGTTGTAATTTTTCTTTTCCCCTGATAAAGCAGTGAGTTCTTGGTTTTTACCAGTTCTGGGTACGCAGTCGCTGCTTTATGAGAAACACAAGACAGAATTGGGGCCAGGATTGTGGAGTTCAGTTCTGCTCAGCCTCACGAAGCCTGCATCCCACGGCTGTGATGAGCGCTGCCCCTTTCCCGCTGCCGTCCTCCGACAGCAGGAAGGTCACATCACAGTTGGGTGCCAGGTCTTTGACTGTTTGGTGCATGATCCTCGAAAAGCTGTGAAAGGAAACAAGGGCAGTGGGTGAGGAAGGTCCTGCAGCACCTGTGGAGTGCAGCACTGCCACGGGCACTTGCACTGCATCCCCTTTCACCAGGGTAAGAACTAAAATGCTGGAAACTAGGGGTGGATTTGAAGCCTGGGAGCAGCAGGAGTTAAAGGAAAAAAAGCACTTGCATCCCAGCCCTGCCTGTCTGAGGTTAACTGGGATCACTAATACCACAGCAAAGGGAAAAGAACAGACCACATGAGTCACCTCCTCCCCACCCATCTCCCTCCTTGCACACTAGAGGTGGGCACTAGTTCTCTCCTCCTCCTGCCCCCAGCTCTTTTAGACTTCTGCCCTCACCTGCATTGCTCTGCAGCAGCTCTTCTGCACTGGACACTGAACAGAAACATCCTCCAAAGAGGCACCAGGCATTTCAGCACTGCTCTATCATTCATTGCCTGTCCAGAGCCGAGAGCTATACAGCTCTTCCCTCGCTATACAGCTTCCAACTCACTCGGCAAGCTGCGTCCCCTTCAGTTTGTCACCACCCCAAGAATCTTTCACAGGTCATTCTCGATCCTCTCATTGCCCTTCAGAAAGCCCTGAGCCCCTGATTAAGACCTTTTTTTTTCCTCCTGGCTCTTATCCCAGCGAGCCAGAGAGTCCAGCTGGGTGCATCAAGAGGAAGGACGCACACGCAACACGCCACAGGCAGATAAGTGCTGAGAAGGCAGATACTCACTGGGGGTGCAGTTTGTACAGGGTGCCATCCACACCAACCGTTATCTCCAGGCGCTCCAACCCTCTGTTCTCCCTGATTTTATCCACAATGGCAGCCATTCCAGCGCCACACAGCTGAGCTGCTCGCCTCGACACCGCCCCACAGACCGTCTTGACGATGATGCTGTCGTCACAGGTGCTGTTGAGCCCCAGCTGCTGGAGGATGGTTCTCACCTGCAGCAGGGCTAACCTGTCACTGCAGGAGGAAAACAAGGTGTTAAAGGTTTCCCTCAGCCGAGCCATAAAACCCCACTGCACTGATGGCTGCATCCATGCAGCCACACCAGGCAGCACAAGTGACCTCAGGGGATGCAAATTCAGTCACCCCTTGCATTGTGCTGCCAGTGCAGGAGAGGGGTGCAAGTCTCAACAGAGGCTCCAAGCCCAGCTCTGCATTGCCTCCCCTTCTCTTTCCTTACCATGGGGCACTCCAGGAAAACATTTTTAATGATGACCCTGGGGTTTTTCCCCCCGTGAAGCCTCAGAGATCACTTTAAAATACAGAGTCCAAGCAATAAAAGCACAAAAACACCCAGTAAGCAGTGCTCACTCAGCTAGTGTGCATTCAATTCCACAACTGCAGCTAAACACACACAAGGGGCCCAGGAAAATGGCTTGATTTCCAAACAAGGAAATAAAATTATAGTGTGAGGGAATCCTTGACAGCCCTTCCCAGGGTTTAGAAGTGAGCATCGCTAGAAATTCAGTTGATGTTGTGAAGAATCCTCCTGCACACACAGACTGAAACCAAAATTATCTCCAGAGAAGCAAGCAGTGCTCTCCAGCTGTCCCTCCCCTCCAGCAGTGTCACCAGACAAATACTACCACACTATTTCACTCCAAGCAGCCTCCCCTGCAGTGTTCTTACCTCTCAATCTGAGAAAGGAACTTGGTTTCAAAGATATGTCTGGTCTTCAGCGTCTCTGAAATCTGGCCTCGGAACAGGAAACCCCGTTTGGTGAAGTCGATCAAAATATTGCGGACTATTTCCCCCAGGTACATCCCACTGATCATTTTCTCATACCTGCAAGGAAAGACAGCAGTCCAGCTCAGAGGGAACCTGCCCACGTTTGCAAAGGCAGCATCACAGGTGTGTTCTCAGCCAGGTGTCCCACCCACACCAGTGCTGAGCATCACTCCCGGGACACTCCTTATGCTGTGCTAGAAAGGTCGGCAAGTGGAAGATATTTCGTCTCTCCAGCTTGAGGCAAGACTGCAAGTGGGAAACTTGGGTCCTGTGTGCAGAGTTGGGGGCTGAGAGGGGCTCAAGACAGCTTGGTTCCTCTCTGTGGTTTTGGGACTACTGGTTTCCTGCTGGAAACCAGGTGCTTGAATTAAATGAAGAGCATAAACCAACCCTGGACCATCAGCTTGCCAACTTGCAAGTCAGTGGTCCTGTGAACAGGCTGGACGTGCCTTTTCCCATCCTTTATCGTGCACAGGGTTGGTTTTGCAGCACAGGACTCCCTTAAAAACACTGCATTTGCAGGGACTGTACCTTGTGGTTCCCCTGTAATTTTGCTGCATGGAGCCACTGAGCTTTTTCTGTTTGAAGGTCTCAGTTGTGTTTCGCACTCCCTCCCTTCCAGCATCATTCTGGTTTGAACGGAGCATTTTGGGCTCTGTGAGTTGTGTCCTTACCAACAAGAACTGAACAGTTCCATTTCTTGAGAAGGACATTCAGTGATGTATCCTTTATTTCACCTCCTGAAGCTCCACAGCAGGGTTTGTGCCCTGGACTGAGCAGAGCCCAGTGCACCATCCTGCTGGAAGCACGCCATGCAGTCCATTTAATACCATGAACCCTCTCAGGCTTGCACCCAGCAAGTGTCCTCCCTCTTGAGTACCTAACTATCTCTGGAATAAATTATTCCCTCTGGCAGTATTCACTACTGCCTTTGGCTGCTTACTCCATGCCAACTCTGCTGCTGCATCAGGTTTGCTCCACGTCTGCCCCTCTGGGTCTGTTTGAGCCTCAGCTTCTAAAGAGCTTCCCATGGGACTTGCCAACTTGTCTGTATTCCTCAGGTTTTTGTGGGCAGATTTACTCTAGTCACAAAATCTTTTTAAAGGCTCCTGGCATCAAAGCACTGCTGCAAAGAAACGATGAAAAACTGTAGTCCCAGCAAGCAACAGCCTCAGCCCAGCTTTATCAGTGCTGGGTACACACCTCCCTGTCAACCTTTTCTTGAAGGGCACAGGGAAGCACTTGTCCAAACAAATGCTGAGCCCAAAAAAGGGGACCAAACTCCAGGGGCAAGAAAGGGAGGTCCTCTAACATGACCTAGCCCATCCAGAAAATTGTCTGAAACAAGAGCTGGCTGCAACTGCTAGAGAGCTCCTGACTGCTTTAGAGTGAGCAGCTCCAAGCTTTAACCACGCCAGCTGGTGTGAGTTCAGGATTTATACAGGCACAGCCCTCTAAAAAGAGAGTTCAGCTAAAAGAGATTAACCCGAGACCCTGAGCAAAAGAATGACCAGCCATCTTATCCTCCTCAGTACAGCACAGGACGAGAAACAGGGTCTCTTCATAATTTCAAGGCTTTTGAAGTCCTCACCAAAAGCCCTGCTGTGGAGTCCCATGGCAGCGAATAAGTCACAAAAAAGCAGCAACCAGGAACAGCACAGAAAGGGGAGATCCCACAGGACAGCAGGACTGCAGCAAATTTTCCACTCTCAACCTCTCCTTCCTCGGCTGGGAGGAATCCAGGTCTCCCTTAAAAGCACTTAAGGCAGCCCAGCACACCATTTATCCTGCAGTACCTTTGCTTTCCAGCGTTCAGCGAGAAGTCATCAACTGCTTTGTCATATATTGTCCTGATGTCATCCAGGCACCCGTTATCCCCGAACGCCCCCCACTCCGTGTTCACACACATCCGCCCTTGCTCGCCATCCACCATCTCTATGTTTCTCATCTCTTCCATGTAGCAGGCATTGCTGCCCGTTCCTGAAAGAAACAAACACTGAAGTTACTATTTGGTTACTCTTTGGCTGGGACAAAACAACTCTAGAGCCAGCACCACAGCCCTGACAAACCTTTCGGGGGATCTCGAGTGTGGCTTTTTTTCTGAAAGAAGTAGTTGAATCATCATTTGAGACGTCAGAAAAAAATCCAAACCCCCACTCTTCAACAACCCTAAGCTGAAGGAGAACATTCCTGCAGTGGTGCATTGCTCAGGGTGGCTCAGAGAAGAAGCTCACCCAGGCCAGCTGGCTGAGGGTCCCACGCTGCGGGGAGGAAGAGCAGGGCAGCACTTTCAGCACACAAAACCTCACAGGCTTCTGACCCCAAAACTGCAGGAAGCAGACAGCTGGATTTTGCAGTCGGGAACCACCTTCCACAAAGCCCATGCACCCACAGAATTCAGGGGAAAATGTGCTGAACTGAAAACCTCAGCAAGTCCTGAGGCAGCAGAGGTTTTACCAGCTGATTGCCTGGGGGGTTTTCTGATTTTAATTGCTTATTTTCTCCAGCAGAAGGGTTACTTCCATGTTGAGATGAGGCCATATCTGATACTTCTTGAAGGCGATCCTAAGGAGTGTGGCAAAGTGCTCCATGTACACAGAGGTCTTAGGGAGCAAAGCTTTATTAGCAAAGAGAGGCAGCTTTAGCTGCTAACCAGGGCAAAAGTTCTCTTGAAGTTACTTAACAAACTCATTTAATCCTGCATCCCAGATTCTGCATCAGTTGCTACAGCAAGTCTGTTTTCCTCTGCCATTTTTTTAGGGAATTGTATCAATAGAGTCTGAGCTAAAACAGATGCTCCCACAGTACTCAGCTGCTGCAGGAGAGCTGAGCCACAGCACCGGGTTTGGCAGGGGGAATGTCTGGGGGTTTGCAGACTGAGAGCCAGGTTTGCAGGACCAAACCAGATCAAATCCAACTGTGGATCTCCACCAGCATCCAACCTCCCTAAGGCACCATCAGCCAGGCAACCCAGGCAGGGCAGAGGGGGCTGTCAGAGCCCTGGAGCTTTCATTCCCATTATCCCAGAGGTACCCAGGCCACCTCTGACCCCCTTCTCTGCTGGCTGCACAGCTCATCTGGCAGGGCTGCAGCAGGCAGTCCCCAGGGGGTGTTCCCAGCACCCCAAGGACACGTTGTCCTTCCTGTAGGGAGCTCTGGTGACTGCAAACACCACCGATGGAGCTGCACAGACACGGCCTCCTACCCACACCGCACTGTGCTGACTCATCCCAGACATCTTCCAGCCGTCTGGAGGAGAAATTGGCAGCAGTTTTGTTTTCCTACAAGCCACCCCTCACAACTGAAAGCATTCTTAAAGCTGGCAGGTGCCTTTGTCCCCTTCCCTCCCAGGGAAAACTCATTTCTCTGGAGAGCCCCTGGGAATTCACGCCCGCCCCGTGACTCGGGGTCCCCGAGCGCGGCATCTGCGAAGGCACCGCCGGTCGCCCGTGGAATCGCTTCAGCTGTCTCAGGGCTGGGAAGGGAGCTCTGTGTCACTGCACTCAGTCCATCAGAGCTCTCCACCTCCTGCCATTTGGGATCTGTGGCTGTGCTTTGCAGGTTTATCCTGAGACGCCACAGGCTCGAGGGAAGCTGTGGGCTACCCGAACACCCCCAGCAGGGAAACTCTTACAGGCTAAAAACCAACAGCAGCTCCAGAAGCTGGTGAGGCTCCCTGAGCCCACATCAGCTCTCCTCCCCAGCAGCACCGTGCCTTTACCAGGTAAAACAGGCAGGATTTATTGAGCATCACAGCCTCTGCTTATCTCAACTGATTGTGGACAGAACTAAGCTGGCTGATGAATTTTGCTCTCTTTTACTCCTAGGTATCCTAGCTTTATTTTCAGTTAACCACAGAGTTATTATTCTCTGCCTCCATGAGAATACAGAGAGATGTGTGGATATGGTGTTTAATGAAATGCAGCTCTAACACGTACCCACAATGAGCCCAATTTCACAGTTTGGATCTTCATAAGCACAAGTCATCATGGTGCCCACTGTATCATTCACCACAGCCACCACATCCAAGTCAAATTCCTTTGGGAGAGAGAAAATAGCAGTGAGAACTCGGCCAGGGGCAGTCCCTCACTCCAAAGGGGACACGAAAGGAGCACACCAAAGGGGATGCTGCCAAAACACACTGGAAACAAACAACTGAAATTACCAGCCTGATTTCCCACATGCAAAAATAGGAACCTAATCCACCAGCAGGCAGGTAAGGTACATGCTCTACCTATGACAGACTGTCTTCAGGATGAAGCATATTCCTGGCTGCTCTCCCTGGCTTAAGTGTGTTTAAGCACAGATCTTTCACACAGGCACACGGTATAAACGTTCAATATCGCAGCAATTATGTAGCAACTCTGGTGAAAAACACTTCCTTCTCTCTGGCCCATAAAAACTGTGCAAAACCAACATCCTCTTCAGACTGCTTTTCTTCCTTTCCTAGAAAGTTTTGGCTAAATGGGTTGAGGCTTTTTCAAGATCGAGAAGGGGAGGAGAAAACTGTCCTTTAGGGTGCACTGAGGTGCATCCCTACAATCATCATTTTGAAATCTCCTGCTTGCTCCATGCATGTGAAAACTGCCACAGAGTTTGAAGGAAGCCTTGAAAGTTCTGGCAGATGTGGAAAGTTAGAAGGCTCTGGGGGGAAAAAAACCACCTTCTGTGTAATTCAGGAGGCACGGGCCATGTCTACAAGGCACACAAATCCTGTGAGAGGGAGCCAGCCTGACCCACAAGGCATGTCAAGTCTGGAGAGGAATAGAATGAGGAAGAAAAAAACAGAAAAATCACCTCTCTTCTTTTAATTCCTTCTCTAAGCAAATATACCACATCTTCTCCCTCACAGTCTGTAGCTTTGAAGCCTTTTGTCCAATTGAGAAGGATACCCTGAAAAGAAAGACAATAGGTTATCAGGTTGCTAGGACTCAGATGTTACTCTGTACACTTAACATTTCAAATGCTTTAGTGTGATATTTTGCAGAAGAGTCTCTGTGAAAAGGAATATCTCATTAGTATATGGAATTTGCATCTAAACCAACTAATTGTGATTGGGCTCTAAATTTCCAGAGCAATGCAACAAACTAAAAAAAAAAAAAAAAAAGTGTGACAGGAATAACAAACTCAAAAATCCAGAAGTGTCATAGAAAATATGCCTTTCTTAAAAAAAAAAACCCAGGTAAGTATACAGGAAACTATTAACAGCCACAGAGGCTGGGCTGGTGTATGTATGTGACAGTGAAGAAGTTAAACACGTGAGTGAAAAGAAAACAAGTCCATTTGTCAGGGATGTGCTTCAGGCCACATTGTCACCCTTAGGGTGACACAGCCCACACATTCTGGTGCAACCACTCCATCCAGTGAGACAAGATCAGCTGGGAATAGGCACTGGCAGCAGGGGTGGGTTTTTGCTTACTGCTTGCAAAACCAGCCAAGTGTCACCAGCAGGTTTACACAGCTGGAAAAAACACAGTGCCTTAAAAAAGGGATACCACCACCATGGAAAATTTAAATGCTCTTATCTGTCACAGCCACGGGCTGAGCAGCATTTGCATTACTACCCTTAAAGGAACTATTTATAGCAGCAGCTGTACTGGTCAGAGTCAGAGCATGAACGTTCCCCTTGTATGACCTTCCTGTAAGTGTCACGTGGATGACATGAAGGCAAAGAAACCAGGCCTGGCATAAGCACAAAAGCAGATTCAAAAGACACTAAGGAACTTACAGCATCCAGACTGGTCTGCTTGCAAGGGAAGGAAAAGGTGAAGCCAAGAGGAAGACGGGCACCTTTAATCCCCATATAATCCAGGAAGTCAGAAATGCAGGTAACGATGTGATCAAACAGCTTTAAAGAGAAAAGTCGTAATATTTGAAGTTGTCCATGTTATGTGCTCTTAAGGAGTTATTTAAAAAGCAGTAGTGCAGCCAAAGAGAAACATAAATACCTCTTCTCCTGTTCCCTGCATCACCTCTATGGGAATGGCATAGATCTTGTTGTGCATCTCAACTGTTCTCCTTTTACCGCTGCGGATTTTCACCAGCAAAACTCTAAAGTTCGTCCCTCCAAGGTCAAGAGCCAGAAAGTCTCCATTCTCTGTAAAAGAATGTGTGTGCATATTTGAAGAACCATAAGTAAAATCTGAAGAAATACTTCTCTCAATGTATTTTGATAGAAAATCTCCTAAAAACTCAGTTGGGAAGATCTTCATCCAAGGAAGATTTTAGATGCTGCTCTGATTATTCCAGCTTCCTTTTTTTTTTTTTTTTAAAAAAAATTTTGGAGGGTTTTTTTTTTTGTTTTTCTTTAAACCAACAAGGGGAAAAAGGGCCCCCACAACTGTTCC
>VZTH01017845.1:203253-242708 GCA_013397815.1 Aleadryas rufinucha | reverse complement strand
TCCCCCCAAAATCTGCACTGCCCACGCCCCAAAATCTGCACTGCCCATGCCCCAAAATCTGCACTGTGTACCCCCAAAACCTGCCCTGCATCCCCACAAAATCTGCATTGCATCCCCCCAAAATCTGTACTGCCCATGCCCCAAAATCTGCACTGTGTACCCCCAAAATCTGCACTGCATCCCCCCAAAATCTGCACTGCCCACGCCCCAGAATCTGCACTGCATCCCCCAAAATCTGNCCACGCCCCAAAACCTGCACTGTGTACCCCCAAAATCCGCACTGCATCCCCACAAAATCTGCATTGCATCCCCCCAAAATCTGCACTGCCCACGCCCCAAAATCTGCACTGCCCATGCCCCAAAATCTGCACTGTGTACCCCCAAAATCTGCACTGCATCCCCACAAAATCTGCATTGCATCCCCCCAAAATCTGCATTGCCCACGCCCCAAAATCCGCACTGCCCCCACCAATCCACTGCAAGGGAAGTGGGGAGACGCACCGTGCCCAAACTACAGCCTCCCAAGTAGTAGGAGCTGCCCTACAGCCTCCCAAGTAGGAAAACTAGCAAGGAGGAGCAGTTCTTCCCTACATCCTCCCTCCTCCTGAATTTCTAAGCAAAGCAAGGAAAAAGCAGGGGAGAGCATCAGTCTCATCCCCTGCACCTGATCCTGGATGGGACAATCTCCCTGGCTGTGATGCTGCTCCAACTCCCTCTCCTGGGGTCCTGTCCTGAACTCGCTGGTTTAGGTGGTGTGGGAAACAGTCAAGAAATCAACACTGCCCATTGTTTATTACCTTAACAATCCCCAGACCTTGCCCAATCTGGAAAAGCTAGTCAAAACGGCATTCTTGGAAATTTGTTCGCCGAAATTTTATGGGTTCTTTTTAAACAAATATCTTTTTCAATAAATAATGAGAAACTGAAAATGAAACATTAGGCATACTTCTCCTTTCAGAAGTTGCCCCATAAACATAATTTTCTGGTTTCTACATAAATCTATACAGCTGTTTTACTAAAAATGTAACTTTTAAGATGGGGAAAAAAAAAGACAAAACCAGTTTTTTACAGGCCACGGAAATCTAAGCACCATTGCTTCCTCCTCGCCCCAGTTTCCAAGTGTATCTTCAGAAAAGACTGGCAAAAATAGGGTTCAGCATGGGCATTAAACTGGAAATGGAGATGATAGGTGAATTAATCTCCTCAGGTCTCCTCACAGCCCAATCAATGGGCACAAAGTAATGTTTTGTACAAAGGAACTCTCCTTCCAAGAGGTCTCCTGAGGATCCCCTAAGGCATCTAGTCAGACCACCGTGGTTTTCCCTGACATTGCAGCACCCAGTTGCTCAGGGGTTTGGCTCTTTTCCGTGTGGTTTTGTCGGGTTTTTAGACTCCCACACAACCTTTTCACCTAAAAGACACGTCTCCTTTCCCCTAAGCTCCCCAGCTCACACCTAAACCCCCACGCCCGCGCTTCGGGCTCCTCATCTCGCAGCTTGCCTGGACGGCGCCTCGGGATGACGCGCTCGCCCCCTTCGCCCACCAGAGCCCGCGGCAGGCGAAGCGCTCAGTGGCAGGGGCGGAGGGACTCACTGTGGGTGCATCTTGTAGAGGGAGCCATCCACGCCCACGGTGGTCCGGAGGCGGCCGACGCCCTTGTTGTCCCGCAGCTGGTTGAGGATGGCACCCAGCGTGGAGGCCACCAGGTTGGCGGAGCGGAAGGACACGATGGTGCAGACGTGCTGGACGGCGATGCAGTCCTCGTGGGACGGCTCCACGCCCAGCCGGGTCAGGATTTCTTTGGCTTTGTTCAAACCTTCTTTGCTCCTGCAAAGTAAAAGGGGACTCCTTAGCAGGGGGGGGCATACCGGACCGCAGGGCTGAGGCGCATCCAAACACGGGTGTCCCTGCCTGGGGTTTGGGAAGGTTAGAAAGAAAATTTCTTAAGAGGTCTGGACTAGAAAGCACCACGAGGCTTGAAATAAAATGCTCCAAACGTGCATTCATTCACAGGTGGAAAAGCCTTCTGTTGAAGCCTGGTGCAAACATGCCACCTACAAACCATGCAATCCCAGGTACTACAGCAGCCCCACTTATGGGGAGGACCTGGAGAAATTAAAATGCTTTTTCATTGCAGGGATGCTTTAAGCTGCAAACAGCTCCTCTCGAGCATGGAGCACCAGCCCCACAATTCAGCACAGGCCTGAGCACACACCCAATCCCACACTCGTTCCCTCGCATGTCTTGATAAATTAAGCCTAGTGCAAAAAACAAAACCCTGAGCTAAGGCTGCCTAAGCAATTTCATCCTAACAGGTCTCTCTTCAGGCTTTTACAACCCCACTGAATCCCTGCCTCTTGCACCACTTTTTTCCTCATTAGCATCCAGCCTGAGAGCAAAGCTGTTGGCAAAACTTCTCCTTGTCCAGCTCAGTCATTTCCCAGACAAAAACACGAGTATATCTTGTCATCCCTAACTACACTTCATACATCTTTTTAAGGACTCTTGCATCTTGCTAGCACCAGCCAGAAATTTGAAGCTGCACAGGGATGTGCCCCCTACTTATAACCAAAGCGGCTCTTCAGGAAGTAAGGTGGGATTTCAGGGCAATTTTTTCCTCTTAATAACTGTATTTCTCAACAATTGCGTTTTTCTCACTGCTGTTCAACATTACCTTGGTCCACGACACAGACCTCTGTGGTTAAGACAAATGAACACACACATTTAATGGAAAGCTGTTCAGATAACACGGTCTGCAGGGACAGGAGTAAAATGTGGCAGGAGGAACAGGCATTACAGAAGTTACTGGCTGTTCCCCTGGTGTTGTACTTGCCATTCCAAAAAGAAAATCCAGCCCAATGACTATGGTGCAAACTACCCCAGTGACGTGAATTTTAAAAACACGGGGGGAAGAGCCTGCAAGTCCTGGCCAAAGGGGTGATGACAGTCTAAGAAACCAACTGGCACATAGCTCAGAGGTCACCGTGCAGCACCCGGCACTGCCTACGAGACTGAATGCTCTGCCTTGTCACGCTTGTTTTCTTCTTGCCCAGCAATCCCAGGGAAACAGCAAGGAGCAACACAAGTATTTGCTAGGAGGCACTAAGCCAATTCACTCCCATGTTTAGCTGCAGGACGGCAGCTCTGGAGATTTTGTGAGCGGCGAGAGAGGTACTACAGCTCGTACCCCGAAAGCTGCATGGACTGGCAGGCTTTGTAGTTCCACCCACCACAGAAGAAGGGAGAAATCTCGGGGAGGAGGGCACAGACTGTCTGCTGGGGGTCCCCACATGCCAGCTCTGCATGGGCAGTAGAGGATGGCAGCCATCCCCAATGCAGCACGCCTCCCCACAACGCAAAGAGAGCAGGAAAATTAACATTCAGAGTCACTGTGAAGCCCATGGAGTGAAAAGGCGTAGATTACTCACTTTTCAATGGCAGAAACATGCTTTGTCTCAAACTTCCCTTTGGTGAGAAGCTCAGGGGTGATTCTCCCCTCAAAGAGCAGCCCCTCCTTGGCCATCTTCACCAGGATGAGCCTTACCAGCTCCCCCATGTACAGCCCGCTGACCATCTTCTCAAACCTGCAGGAGAGGACAGCGGTCACCCACGAATCCGTGGGCAACACTGGCAAGCAGAGCCCAGCTGTGCCACCGTAAGGCCTGGCGCAGCCAGAGGTTTGCCTCACCACAGGCAAAGCTTTACTGAACTGCACAATCCCTAACACAAGCGGGAAATGGAGCACAGAGCAGAAATAGTTCACAAATAACTGCCTCACTCACAGCTGCTTCCCAGGATTGAGGGAGCCGCGGTCGATCTCTCGATCAAACTCGGTCCTGATGTCTTCCAGCGAGCCGTCATCCCCAAAGGCCCCCCACTCGGTGTTAATGCACATCCTCCCTTCGTCCCCTTCCACCAGGTCGATGTGCCTCATCTCCTCCATGTAGCAGGCGTTGGTGCCGGTGCCTTGGGGGGGAAAAGGACAGCAGAAGGTGCTGACCAAGCCAGGCAGGCAAAGGGCAGGCAAGCCCCGCGCCCGCCGCAGCCGCCGCGAGCGTTACCGATGATCAAGCCGACTTCGCAGCGCTGGTCGTCGAAGCCGCAGGTCATCATGGTGCCGACGGTGTCGTTCACAACAGCCATGATATCGGCGTCGTAGTCCTGGGGAGGAACAAAGCCTTACTCGGACCCCAGAGCTCCTCCGGGAGATGCTGCTCCTGCTCACCACCAGCTCGCTTTCAGCAAACGGTTTCACAGGGAACAGGAGACAAATAATGCGTCTGAACGGCACAGCTCATCTTTTTAAATATTCCCTGTTCTGTCTGCCAGCTCCCCATCCCACGTACCCAAGAAGGCAATGAGAACAGACTAATGCAAGCAATAAAACAGCACCAGGATCCCTCCGGAGAGCACAGGCCTGCTCTCACATCAGCACACTAAGGCAGGAAAGAAAAGGGCTGTACACGAGGGAGAAGGAACTTTGCACTGAAACATCATGGAACAATTTGAAGCACTTGCTTGAGGAGTCAATCTAGAAAATACTTCTTAATATTCACTTAAACAATCGATGTGTTTTATTTCAAGTGAAGATTTTAATACAAAAATAATGCAATTAGATAAATGACATGCAGCCATTCCTTTCCAGGTTCTTCAGTGTGTGACTCTACCAAGTCTAATGATGGTAACTGACTCTAGTAATGTTGTTTGGTGACAGCAAAATTCAGGTTTCCTTAAGAGACCACAGCTGCCCGAAGAAAGCAAATACTGCCCAGTTTCCAATGAATTTTTGGTTGCTGAGTAATCAACGTATCACCTGGATGCAAGCATTATGCAAACCCAAATTCATTCCCTCTCACGCTCGGTGCCTTTTTATTTGTTTAAATCAGCAAGCTGGTCACCTTCACTCTCTACAAAGCCAGCAGTGAGAAACTGCAGCGATCAACAGCTCACTGAGCCTGAAATCCCCTTCTCTTCTACTCTGCTCCTCTCCTGCTCCCAAGCACAGCAGGTGCACAACTGAGCTGAGCCCATGAGACAAAGTTTCTCAGGTATGGGACGTGTTGGTATCACTGAAAAGCCACAGCACTGCAACACAGCGCTTTTTCAGTTTTTGGAGAGTGATAAAATCACTGAAGGTTGCCAGTGAAAAGCCACAACAGAGCAATTCAGTTCTGTGCTGTGAGGAACATCACAGCTTCCACACAGCAACTCCGACACCGCTTCATCTTTCCAGCAAACCCACACGTTTTCATGCAAGAAAGCAGAGCTCCACCACCACCCAGACCATCTGCTCAAGCGAGTGACCTGAAGAGCGGTCCCTGACAAAGCTGAGACACAGCTAAAGAAGAAAAATAAGTACAATTTACCCCACGTTTCTTGATGGCCTTGTTAAGCAGCCTCACGACATCTGCTCCCTCCACTCCGCTCGCTTTGAAGCGCTTTGTCCAGGTGATCAGAATGCCCTGATAAAACAAGACAGCAACAGTCAACAGAATGCAACCATAAGACACACACTGATTCCTTTTTTCCTTGAAAACAAGATTTTACACTTGAAGTGAACCTTCAGGCTTCTCTTCTCACATGACCTCTAACAACCCAATTGGTCTTGGAGTCCAATTACAGTGAGCTGAAAGATGGAAAATTCTTGTCGCCTCCCTTGCTGGAAAATGGTGTGTTTGCATTTTGTATTTCCAGCCTACCCTTCTCCCTGCTACTCCTCGACAGTTTTTCTTGGAAAACCATTTAATCCTTTTGGGCCGTGGAAATAGACTGCTTTCAGAAAAAGCTGACTCTACAGGACTGACTACAGAGCAGGGATATGATGTTGCTATGTCCAGGATTCAGCTGCAGTGGGGATCAGGCTGCTGCACATTTAGTGCCTGGAGTCCCATCTGTCTGGGCTTGTTTAACTGTGGGATCGTGTTTATGGGCTGAGGCAAATAAAAATACTGGAGATGTAACAATGCATGTCCCTATTTTACAGCACAGATCAAAAAGGAAATCCTGGTATTGAATTCCTTGTCTGCAAACTGTCATAAAGAGCCTGCAAATCCCTCAAGGTAATGACTACACTGATTTTTTGCTATTTATATAATGTCTGGCTGAATCAGAGCATTCAGTGTACAGGTAAATAATAACAAAAGCAAGAAAAGGGCATTGACAGTAATCAACTAACAGAAAGACAACTCAGACCAGCTCAGCTTTCCACACCTGCCACAATATTCACATCTGTCACAACAGGAGTCCAAGATGCTAAAAACCAGAAAAGCTGAAGCCTGTAGGCACAAGCAGCCATTGCCCAGGTGTATGTTTGCCCATATCACAGTTTAAAAATCAGTTTTGCCCTCCAAACTGAGATAGCTACAGGGGACAGAGGGTCAGGGCAGCTCTTTCCAGACCAGGAGATACTCTCCTACCCCTAGACCACAAATTCAGTTTGTGTAAGTTTTGCCAGTGTGCTGCCCTCATGGGCATGATTTAGAAACCCAGCAAAGCCCTGTGCTGCTGTGCAGGGAAGCTGTGGGCAAAGCCCGCTCTGCTGGCACAGCTTTCATGGGCAAAAGGGCACCTTGTTTCCACAAAACTTTTATAAGAAACTGGTCAAACCACACTGGCAAAGAGCAGCTCCTCTCAGCGTGACTGGCCACTGTGCTGGAAGGGATTTTTCCTTTCCTTGGCAGCAGGAAGGAGCCCTTGGAATGAAGCAGGGTTGAGTGGGGCTCAACCACGCAGTGCCCATCTTATCACCCTTGGAGAAAACAGGGATCACTCTGCCTCCTTCTGCTCACCAAGCACAAGAAAACAGCACCCAGACGAGCACAGACTCACAGAAGCAGCAATCCAGGAACAAATCTGGCCCACAGAATTCAGAAAAAATGTATTTTTCAAACGCTCAAACCACATCAGCAACACTGTCAATAATTTTTGTTGTTGTTGTTGGCCTTTTTTTTTTTTTAAGAGACACCCTCCCTTGTCTCTTTACTATCCCACTCCACTCTGCCACTGCTCAGGTGTCCCCAAGGCACCCCACGTGCTGCCTGCCCCTGCCCCACACAGGGACAGTTCCATCCCAGCTGGCTGGAGCAAACCAGCCCACAAACAAGCACCTCTCACGATGCAGCTAAGCAAACCTTCCCAAGGGCAACTCAACTTCACAACCACATCCACAGCATGGCTCTGCTGTGGTCAGGAGCCTGAGCCTCACCACGAACCATGGCCAGGCAGGAGAGCTGCCCCAAGACCAACTCATCTCTTCTGGCCTGATGCAGGTAAAGGCAGCTCTCTGCTCTGAACTTTCACACCCTGAGTTAGTCAGCACCCTGGGGTTCAGCTCTCAGCACTGCTCAAGAAGTGTGAAATGCAATAAAAACCACGCCTCACCTGGCCCTCCTCAGCACCACCATATGGGGGGCTGTTGCACCAGGCTAACCTAGACACCTGCAAGCTGGACAAGCAGGTAGGTCGTGCTTTAGCAACGTGCTTTAGCTTTAGACCAAACTCCGCGTGTTTGGTGCAGATTTAACTTTCCTGCATTCAGTCGCTACCCTGTCGCCATGGCAATGCTGCACAGGGAGGCTGCTGAGTCACTTGTGACACAAGGAGCAAAGGGAAGAAAACTCCACGGCATCCCTGCCACGGGAATCTCATCCAAGGCTGGTCATCCCCACCCCGCTGTAAAGCAGGCTGGTCCCAGGCGAGCTGCCCGCTTGCCCCCGGTGCCCAGCCGGCGGCACGGCTGCTCGGCAGGGACACCCGGATCCGGGTCCCTGGGCACCTGGGAGGGTCAACAAAACCCGAGCAAACCCTGCTGGGCTGGGCCCTTCCCGATCCCACCCCGTGGAGAGGTGAGAAAGGCTACAACAGGAGGCACGGGGAACCACTGCCATGTTTAGAGGGCAAACCGTAGTAACACCGAGGAGCTCACGCAGGGGCAGCACAAAGCATCAGATGCCTCCTCCTCATTTGTTGCCCAGCCCTTTCAGGCAGAGACACAAACACAAACACAGTCTGACAGTGAAATGTAGTACTCAATTATCCCCAAAATGAGACCTTGTCTGGGGTACTGCTTTCATGGCAGTGTTTTAATAACACGGCAGCTCTTTTGCGTATCAAGAAAATTGTGAAATCTTCTTACCTCATCTAGCTTGGATTGTCGACAGGGGAAGGAAAATGTAAACCCGACCGGCAGTTTCTTGTCTTTGATTTGTTGTTTCTCCATAAAGTCTCCCAGGCATTCAGCAACATGATCAAAAAGCTATAAGAAAAGTATAAAACCACCATGATTAGAAGTACAGCTTCGGGGAGAAAACATTTCAAACTCCATATGAAAACTGCTCTGAGTGAGGGGAAAGGGGAAAACAGCTCTCCAGATTTTAAAAGAAGTATAAATGGCATAGCTATGAAAATACTCTCGAGCAGGGTATATTAACACCTTAATAACTAATGCATTATGAAACACACTGTCCTTTTACACACCTAACTGCAGGCATCTTTTACACCCATAGAAAAACACTTCCTGAAACCAGAGGCTCGTGGCTCTCAAGCCTGCTGTAACCCTTCCACTTAACATTTGATGAGAACAAAAATGTTCTTTTAACCTTTCAATAACAGGAAGGAGCAAGTCAAAAGAACATTTGGGATCCAGTCCCACAGGAGGCTGAGCACTTTTACAGTGATGCAGAGAAGACAACATCTGCTTCACTCAAGCATTGCTGAGACCAGAGAAGCCAGCACTTTGCAGGAGCCACCCAAAAGGACACCATCTCTCAAATCTACTCCTAAAGCACACAACAAACAAACAAAAGGAAACCCAAGGGATTCATCTAAATACTTTCCATCTCTAAGAAGCAACCCAAAATGGGGACATTCTCTGCATTTTCTGAGAGGTTGAACCATGCAGGCAGCCTGCACCAGGCTTGTGGATACCAACTCCCACCCAGCTGCCTCGATGGCACCTGTGACCATGGCACTAGGTGTCCCTGCCAGCCAGGCCAGGAACCAGGGAGGCACAAAGGCCTCTCACACCGAGCCATTTGGAAAGTCCCTCAGTTAGACTGCAACGCTCAAAGCTGAAATCAAGCCTGAGCAATTGAGGCAACAAAAATACACATTTGTATTTAGTTGGCCCAGAAAGGCAGACATGCCTTCAACTGACCCACACCACAAATGGATGGCAAGCTATTAACAAGTCACTGCCTGCCCCAGGAGATAACTGTGCTTCGCATTTTAACTCCCTGAAAAACAAAAACCCAAACAAAATAAACCCAGTCCTATCTGCAGCATTGGTGGGATGAGCGCAGGTAATCTGCCCACAAGACTGGGGATGACTGGGAGGGAGTACACAAAGACATCTGTTGGTTCCAATTAGCCCAGCTTTATTAAGAGCAATTTAAGACTCTTGGAGAGACAGGAATGTACTACAGACAGACTGCAGCAATTACAAATGATGAATAGGAATATTTTGTCCTTCAAAGCAGGTCAAGAAGCAGTGTGTGTAATGTTACAATTAAACTGAACACCTTAAACTCACGCCTTAAATGAGGTCAGATTTGATTAAGGGAAAGTACAGTGGTTTCCCAGGGAGAATGTTGCCATTCATTGTCCTGGGCAAATCAAGGACGTTTTTCTGAGCCCACGCAGAGAAACAACATGGGAATGCAATGTACACTGCTGCACTTCTGGAAGACAACTTTCAGCTGTCCAGACGAGGGAGGGAGGAAGAGGAGTTATGAAAAGAACTACAATTAAGTGATAAAATATGACAGCTTCTCCAGGAGGAACAGAGAAATAGCAGGAGTGTGTGTTTTGATTATGTTTTCCATCTGAAAGTATCTTGCTGAATACTCAATCCTACTGAACTTTCAGCTGCTTCCAGGATTACAAACAGAAAACCAGGGGCCAACCTCAAACCCCTCGGGAGTTCAGAGAGCAGGAAGCAGAAATGTTGACTGTGTACGTTGTTACAAAAATCCCTCTCGTGCAACGAACTACGAATGCATAGAGAAAAGACGGGATGTGCTTTGTAAGTCTAAATGCAAAAAATTCCTGGGCATTCCCAATAGACTCCAGAAGTCCATGCACCTGCTGTGTTTGCCCACGCAGTCCTGGCAGGAGCTGCTGAAGCCCACCTACGTGAGTTAGCAGTACACTGGGAGGGCAGGCAAATGCAGTTAGCTATTAGCCACAATTCAGACACTACAGGAGCTGTGTCTAGTCAGTGATGCACAGTCTGGCTGTGCTACTGCTGTTCATAAACCACAGAGGCAAGGCATGGCTCAAAAGCAGAAAAAAGACAGGCATTTATTAGTTTTGCTACCACTGACACTGGTAAGATTTTCCCTAAGGAGACTCAAGGAAGCATCTGTGTGTGCCCATGCCCATATTAACATCCAAACCTCACCAGTGCCAAATGACTCTGACTGGACAGTAGAGGCAACGCATAAAGTTCCAGCAGAATTTCATTAAAGCAGGGAAGGTGCACTGAGGAAAAATCCAAACCTTCTTTTACCCACAGATTTGCAGTAGGGAACAGTGTGAGCCAAATATTTTATCATATGTCAAAGAGATGGACAGAGCGAATGCCACAGCCAAGAGGAGAGGACCAGTCTGATTTACAGAGCAGGAGCAACACAGCCTGAGACCCTGAGCAACACATCAGGCTTAATTCTCCTGACCATGAAGTTGCCTCCTCAAGAGGTCTCCCCAAGGATGCATTTGGCCAGCAGACAGGAGACTTTGACAAGCAACCGAAGATCCAAGCTCAGGCTCAAGCCCCTCAATGGGGATGATTTAAGGAGCAAGGAAACCACAGTTTTGGATCAAGAGAACAGCCACAAATCCATAAGCAACCTCCAGTGGTGGCAGAACACAAAGAGCAACACCAAAACCAAGTCTCAGGCACATTCCCATTTGCTGAGCTGACACAGGAGACAGGCTTCTTACAAATTTTAGACCTCCTATTACACTAATGCAATCAATGAGAGTTTTGCCCCTGACTTTGATAGGGAACTCTCTCTGACTGGCAAAGCTGTCAGCCCATGCCTGACAGATGGACAAAACCAGAAGTTTGAATGCCATGAAGTAGAAAACATCAAAACGAACCACGCTAGTGAGACGTGAGGCCATAAATCACAACCCTTCAATAAGCTGATTATGTACTAAGCTTTAGGAGTGTAACTCAGCAAAGTTAATGACACAGCTTGCTGGAAATCATTAGTAGCCTACCCCACACCAGCAGCTCAGTCCAAGTATTCCACAAATCTGGCTCGGACGTTTCAGAAAACCTCAAGCCTATACATCGGTCATTAGCACCAAATCATCAGCTGCCTGTCTGCCCCCTGGCCATCCCCCACGCTTCCCTGAGAAGTCACACAGCAAGCCCTGGGTAGTGCCATGGAACCATTTCAAATCCGGATGCTATTCTGATGATGCTTCCAAGTTCTCCTCTTATTTTCCTGGTACTTAACCACCGTGCCCATGGGGTCGGCAGAAGCCTTGCTGGCCTTTCTTTCAGCTTAAAAGCCGTGACAAAGCCTATCAGCCTGAGCTCCACACTGCTGCTTCCCGACAGCCAAACGGCCTTTGGATACCGGCAAATTAAAACACAGATATGACAAAGACACGGGAAAAAAGCAGACCTGATGTCTCCCTTCCCAGCTTCTCCTTACCACCCTTACCATGTCTCCATCAAGAATCCCCTTAAGCCAGCCTGCCTTGCCTGCCCAGGACAGACACTGGGGTGTGCAGACAGCCCTGCCAGCTGGCAGTCTCCAGCTCCTCACACCCATCCACGGACAAGCAACCCCCTGCTCCCAACCTGCCCCCGAGCAGCCCACCCAACCTCCCTGCCCTCAGCAGCCACAGGCAGCTCAGCTCAGCTCAGCTCCCCTCTAAAATCACCCTGTGGGAAAGCCACTGCATGACCTTTAGGCTCAAATGCAAAGCGAGAAGGTTAGAAATAGTCCTTACAAGAAGGTTATTTTACTGCTGTGGTCCAGATATCACAGTAATGCTTTTATCAGTTCCACTGACAAGCCACGATTGCCATCTTACACTCCCTGCTGCATGAGAAGGCAGCAGCACTTACTACATACAGACAATAAAGGTAGTAAGGTAACTACAGAAAATACAGTGAAGGTAGAAATGCTGTTCCCATAATTTTTTTCTTTTCCTCATTCTTCTGAAACAAACTTTGTTTCCTGCAGGTCTCATACTCCTGAACAGCACCTCATTCTAGTAAAAAGTGGGAAAACCTTGCTGTTTCCAATAATGAAAATTACTTGTTTTGCCTTATGCTGACATGGAGACAAATCTGCCAGTGTAATCCACTTCCTGATCATAAAAAAACCCATAAATTCTTCCAAAGAACTCAATTTGAAATCCAAGTGAATGGACACAAATATGTTCTAACTCTTGGAACAGGGAAGACTGGAAAAAAAAAAACCAAACCCTTTCAATTATTCAGCAAAACTTAAGTTGAAGCTGTGCCAAAACATTCTATCAGCTTCCCATAATTTTCCTAACGTACTTGTACTTTTCCTGAATGCTGAGTTGCTCAGACTGCCAGCACAGATATGTGGCTGTCATGGGGATTTCTATCCCTCATCTGACACTACAATTGCAGGGCTGGCCATGTTCATTGCTTACAGAGACTAAGTTGTTTTCCCGCCCTCCATTTGTACTCGTGGAGGGTAAAAGTAAGTCCACTATAAAAGCCAGAATTTTTATTTCTAAGCCATTTTCTCGCTAACCTACCCAGAAGCCTCCCACATGACGACAGCAGGTCTGCAGCGCCCACGGGCGCTCCGTTACACCAAGCACTGCTTATTCACCTTCAGTACTGACGCTGAAGTCCAGCCTGCGTGCTGCAGGTACAGCTGTTAACAAGTTCAGCTCGTCCCTGTGGGGGCTTTTCTAAAATCTGAGCAGCTATTTTTCAGAGAGGCGTGCCAAGGAGGAGGTGCTTACCCGTGTTCCGCTCCCGTGCATGATGTCTTCCGGGGTATTATAAATTTCGCTTTCCATCTGCACCGTCTGCTTTTTTTCATGCGACACCTTTACCCGGAGGATTCGGAAGTAAGAGCCACCGAGGTCCAGTGCAATGAAATCTCCTTTCTCTACGTGGAAAACAAGACACGAGCGATTAGAAATCGTACGCCACACAAATCCGGGAAGCATCAAGCTCGGTTAAAGTGCGCCACCGAAGCAAATGTCCAGCCCCCACAGCAAGGAAGTTCCAGCTGCAGGGCGTCCACATGGACCCGATTCCATCTATCTGATTCCCTACAACTTAACGTGAAGTTGCTGCAATGGCAGCACCAACCACCATTGATACACAGGCAACTGCAATGAGGGTTTACCCAAAAAGAATCCAAACCAGCGGACAGTCGGTATCCAGATCTCATGATGAAGCTGGCGGAGCAAAGATCTCAGGAGAAAGCCAGAAGAGATGTTGAAAATAGAGACAGTAAAATGAAGGGAGGCCAGACCACTAACAAGCAGCCTTTTGCTGTAAATAAACCTGTGTCATTTTGGCAAATAACAGTGAATGGTGGCTGCTCTAAAATCAACAGATTAAGCACAGGTATAATTAAAGTAGGAACCACCCCTTATCTCACGTCCAGGAAAGCTGAGATTCACTGCAAACTGCAGACAGATAAGAGAAGTCAGAGAAACGACAGCCTAAGAAACCAGCCGTGTACTGCTGCAGGAATTACTCAGAAGTTGTGATGCCTTGCACAGAGCTCCTGACATCTGCCCAGGAGCCAGGGAAAGAGCTGGGGTACCTCCATCTCCCTCTGTGGTAGAGAGACATGAAGCCAAACCAGTACCCTCCAATCTCCACGGACTCCAGGCTGCACTCAGGCAACAGAAGCGTGTGGCCTGGCTATGTGAGGAACGGCACCTTTGGCACCCCTGGAGAGCAAGGCAAACACATCTGACCGACCTGCTCGTGCTATCTCACCTCATCAACGAGGGAGCAAAGACAGCCATTGTCAAAGTCTGCAAAAAGACAATATTTAGGGAAGCAGTGTGCACAACTTTCTCACACAGGAGCGTGTGTCCAGGCTGCAGTTCGTCACCAGGGCTCCTTGCAAGCGTTTGTGTCTGTGCACGGCATCCCTGGGCTCACCGAGGCTGCTTAGAGGGCAGCAAGGCAGAGGCACATGGTGTTTTCTCATCCTGCTTCCTCATCAGCTATGACTTTCAGAAGGCCATCTCCATTTTTCCACTTCTACCTAAATTCAAAGTGGAAAAACCTCTAGAAGCTGGGAAGATTGTTTTGACACGTTACCTCAAACACACTCAGCTCCCACAGCCTTCTGACCCCAGACTGTCACCAAAATACCAGGTATGCAATTTATCCACGAGGATTTCCAGAGCCAGACTTGCCCCTGAGATTACTCTGTCCAGTCTCATACCAAAACTCCCCAAGTCTGACCTAGTGAGCTGCTCCTCCTCATCACCCCATGCACCTCTGGGAGCCTCATCCCACTCAGAAAAGCTGATGAACTGGACAAGGTGTCCCTCAGGACAGGATCTTCAACAGAAACAGATTGAGAGAGGCAAAAACACACTGCAAATGCCCTTATGGCTTTCCAAGGTTACAGTGTAATACAGAAGCAAAACACTGTCACGTGAGAAACCACAAACAATAAACTCCACACAGAAAAACACAGCAAAATGACAGCGGGAGCCTACAACTTCTAATACACCTCCTAATTTTACTGCACTGCAATGCAACTTCTCCTCCTTGCTGCTCAAGGCATGGGCAAACTCAGTTTGCCAAAACACAGACCTTGCAGTGCTCCCCTACCTGTTTCTGAGCAGCGTGGCATTAAACACTGCTTTGCACCACTACAAACGTCATTTAAAGCATGAACACAGACAAACCGGAGACGCAGTTCCCTTTATCTGGCTCAGCATAAAAAATTCACAACCCCCTTCACTGCAGCAAGCCCAGAAGTCAAACACTGACCACAAGTTCCCCATTAAGCCAAATACCCAAATAAGCTTTATCTTATGGGTATTGTCTGTTGAGTGCTAGCCATTACCTCCAATAACTAATGGGAAAATCAACACTGGACCAGATGGCCCTTTTTTCAAGCCTAAGTGCATACCTCTAACAAACACTACACTTCAGAAATATCTTCCCTGTAAATAAATTAACAGGTCAGGGTGTTTGATTTCCAGCACCACCAAGCTCATCGCAAGGTAAAATATTATTAAGAATCATCCTTCGTGCTTTAAAAGATCTCTGAACTAGATTGCAAAGCTTTTTGCATGCAACTAGGGTTTTCTTTTAGTGTACTTGAGGAATTAAACCCAAAGTAGCAGCATTTAATCTGTACTTTGTAACACCAAGGTGCAATCAAACCTGCTGTGAATTTATTTAGCCTTTGAAGGCATTTTGAATTAGCTTGAGGTACCATTCTGGGCACTGTGGACAGAAAATCCTCGTGGCTTTTGTAAATTAAACAACTCTGAATGAAGGGGGAAAAAAGCCTGTTAACATCAACACCTCCAGAGTCTCCAGAATTACTGCTCACAAACTCCTTGTTGAAAAAGTTCACAAGCACAGATCTGAAACTAAACAACAGTATTTTTCTGAATAGTCAGCTCCCATAATAATAATTGAACTCAGAGGAAAGAGCTTACAAGGCAGTAATTAGAGACAGGCCAGAGAAAAGGGCAGGCTTTCAGCCTCTGGCTTTCACGGAGGGACAGCAGAAGGCAGGAATTGCCATCTTTGGGCACATCAACACAGCCACATCCGTGAGGGCCCCCCAGAACCTTTTGGAGGAGGAGGCAAGGGGGCTGTGCCTGTTCTGGCTGCATCTGTGAGACAGCCGGGCCAGACGGGACAGGCACACTCGGGTGAGTCAGGGAAAGAAATGCCAGGACACCCCCTCACAGCAGATATTGCTCATACCTGGGGTCAGAACATGCCCTTTCAGGGAAAGAATGGAAAGGCTCTGCCTGCTTTTCCAGCACCTATCCAAAGAGCCTCTCGCCACCTACACATACAGATCACCACTGAGTTCTACACAAATGGTCCGGGGCAAAGCACTGCCTTGCTCTAACCCATGCTGCAAAGCACTGCCAGCAGCGTGCCCAACCTGGAGAGGCTGGCAGGAGCCAGGATCAAGAACTGAGTGCTCTGTACACAATACACGAGGTTCTTTTTGAAGTAGGTGTGTAACGCATGACCTGAAATTAATGCCTTGACATACAGACACGCCCATGCTCAACCAGAGCTACTCACTGCTCTGGCTCATCCTCGGTCCCAGCAGCGTTCAGCAACCTCTCACACCTCTCCTGGCCACGTGCAGATCCTCTTTTTCCTGTGCCATCTTTAAGTCTTCCCAGTTTGTACGATGGAACAATTTTCAAAATAATTTGACTCGCTGCAAGCAGCTCAGGTTTGATACCCTGCAGCGCCTGACGAAGCAGGGAACTGGGGACAAGTCACCGCTCAGCTGAACCCAAAACAAACATGAATGCACAAAAAGGGATTTTGGAGCCAGTAAAAATGCTGGGATTCCACTCAAAAGCCCTCAAGTCACCCCACGTGCAAACCCTTAGTGCAACCTCTGCCCGCGTCCCAGCTGTGTGTGGCAGCCTCTGGCTTTCTCAACAGGCTGCACATTTCAACACAACATTTCAACATTAACAGCCAGCAATGCTAAATTAAGGGAAACACAGGATTCAAATACATTGTCCCTTTGGTTCTTTTCAGACAGCGAATCACATCTCAGCTAAACAGCTTAAGATGGCAGAAAGCAACAGCAAAGCAGAGCTATCAAAGAATTCCACCTGCCACACAGCAGCACCAAGTCACCCAAAGCATCTGGCCTCGTGTTCTTTCACCAATAAATTCTCATTTTTAACTCAAAAAAAGAAAGCCTCAAAACAGATAATAATTCTGTTATGCAATTTCTGCACACAGGTAGGCACCAAACTAGTTAATTTGTGGTAGGCACGACACTAGTTAACCAGCTAAGTGAGAGGGAAACCCTGTGTCACTACTAAATAATAAACACTATTATATAATGTTTATAAATATATTTAGCTACGCTATATATGGTATTTTTTACAAACATCTAGTAATTTATNAACACAGCCACATCCGTGAGGGCCCCCCAGAACCTTTTGGAGGAGGAGGCAAGGGGGCTGTGCCTGTTCTGGCTGCATCTGTGAGACAGCCGGGCCAGACGGGACAGGCACACTCGGGTGAGTCAGGGAAAGAAATGCCAGGACACCCCCTCACAGCAGATATTGCTCATACCTGGGGTCAGAACATGCCCTTTCAGGGAAAGAATGGAAAGGCTCTGCCTGCTTTTCCAGCACCTATCCAAAGAGCCTCTCGCCACCTACACATACAGATCACCACTGAGTTCTACACAAATGGTCCGGGGCAAAGCACTGCCTTGCTCTAACCCCTGCTGCAAAGCACTGCCAGCAGGGTGCCCAACCTGGAGAGGCTGGCAGGAGCCAGGATCAAGAACTGAGTGCTCTGTACACAATACACGAGGTTCTTTTTGAAGTAGGTGTGTAACGCATGACCTGAAATTAATGCCTTGACATACAGACACGCCCATGCTCAACCAGAGCTACTCACTGCTCTGGCTCATCCTCGGTCCCAGCAGCGTTCAGCAACCTCTCACACCTCTCCTGGCCACGTGCAGATCCTCTTTTTCCTGTGCCATCTTTAAGTCTTCCCAGTTTGTACGATGGAACAATTTTCAAAATAATTTGACTCGCTGCAAGCAGCTCAGGTTTGATACCCTGCAGCACCTGACAAAGCAGGGAACTGGGGACAAGTCACCGCTCAGCTGAACCCAAAACAAACATGAATGCACAAAAAGGGATTTTGGAGCCAGTAAAAATGCTGGGATTCCACTCAAAAGCCCTCAAGTCACCCCACGTGCAAACCACCCTTAGTGCAACCTCTGCCCGCGTCCCAGCTGTGTGTGGCAGCTTCTGGCTTTCTCAACAGGCTGCACATTTCAACACAACATTTCAACATTAACAGCCAGCAGTGCTAAATTAAGGGAAACACAGGATTCAAATACATTGTCCCTTTGGTTCTTTTCAGACAGCGAATCACATCTCAGCTAAACAGCTTAAGATGGCAGAAAGCAACAGCAAAGCAGAGCTATCAAAGAATTCCACCTGCCACACAGCAGCACCAAGTCACCCAAAGCATCTGGCCTCGTGTTCTTTCACCAATAAATTCTCATTTTTAACTCAAAAAAAGAAAGCCTCAAAACAGATAATAATTCTGTTATGCAATTTCTGCACACAGGTAGGCACCAAACTAGTTAATTTGTGGTAGGCATCACACTAGTTAACCAGCTAAGTGAGAGGGAAACCCTGTGTCACTACTAAATAATAAACACTATTATATAATGTTTATAAATATATTTAGCTACGCTATATATGGTATTTTTTACAAACATCTAGTAATTTATAAGTAATAACAATAAGTAATAGAGGCAATCTTGGTCTCAATCACCAACACAACACCTTTTTGGTGTCTGATAGCAGTTTGTGCCACTTTTATCTGGTGCAGTGGGCATGGAAAAAAACAAGGCCTGCATCCAGATGGAAAAACCTTAGCACACCAGAGCAGTAGCTCTGGAGCCACACGCTACAGCCTCTTCAAGTTCTGTGAGTTTTCCCCCAAGACAGTCTGGAAGAGGAAGCTACAAAATGCAAAATGAATGCCAGGAAACTCAAATTCAGCCTGTAACGGTTCACACTTCCACTGGGGAAAAAGTCAGAAGAGATGTTGAAGGAAACAGCAAATGACTGAAAGGCACTGTATTTAAGACTCTAGGTCACGTGAGTGTGAACTGCATGAATCAAAAATCGTTCTGTGTGAAGTATTGATTGTTGGCAGACAGGCCCCAGAGTGAATGTAGTGACTGACAGTGACCTGACTGCTAGGAAGGGCCCTTCCAATGGCATCAAAACAGCATTGACAAAGGAATCACAAAATCTTCCAGCATCTGCGGGAACAGACCTGCACACAGAGGGGAGGCTGCCTCTGAAACGCTGTCTGGGCTTGCCAGGAAGCAAATCCCTCTTGTTCTTGGTAGCACAACGTGCATTTCTAACAGGTTCCCACAAAGCACACCACCTCTGATACGGAAAACAAACGCTCAGCTCCTTACCTGAACCGTCAGGAATGGACCTCACAAACGTGGGAAGCATCTTCACTGCGGCTGTTGGGTTAAAATCCCTGGAGAGGCCGTTCTTCATCTCTCTCCTGAAGCGAGCCATAACGTCCAACAGCGTTTCGTCAGAGAGCCGCATGGCGTAGAGGTACTTATCAATCTGGGAAAGACACAGCACCACGGAGTGAAAGGCTGCCCTGAGGAGCCCAAGTGGGGCTGTACCTCTCCTTAGCTGCAAGGATCGTGTCCAGCCCCAGCACAGCCCCTGGGCTCTGGCCAAGCTGACAACACAGCCATACGTTTCATGCCTTATCTTCCAACTGAGACCACGGAAAATGTACAAGTCTACGACCTGCTGAGGTGAGCTCCATCCTACCGTCTTCCCAAGGCACCACCCAATTCCACGTCACTCTGCCTCCTCTTTTCCACACAAAACCATCTGCCCACAGCCTCAGACCACTACCTCCAGCCCTCGCCCCACTTCTCAGCTCTCCTGACTGTTCCTGAGCTGAACAGCTGGAGCTAAAAATCCCTCTTTTGGCACCTTGTCCCTGGGTGATGTGGGTGTCAGAGGTGCTTAGTGTTTAAAGCCTTACATTGGGAAGGACTTGCCACAGTAGTTCTCGGGCTACATCCCAGGCTGAGAAATTATTTTCATGTAGCAGACCATTTTCCCAATCCCACCCCAAAGCTGTAACAACCAGAGGCTCTGGAAAGACAGAACTTGACTGTGGGCAGGTGGCACCTTCCTTCTCAAGACAAAACATCAAATTAAAAGTTGCTGGCTTCTCCCTTGTGGCTTCCAATGGCAGGAGCTTTCTTCACCTCCTTGGAAAAAGGAGGCAGTTCTAGTTTTCCAACAATATTGCTTTCCACAATTATTACAACCACCTTCACTGTCAGGAAGACTGAGAGACGCTTTGATGCCTGAAAAATACAACACGGCCTTGAGGGGTTCTTGCCAAACACCCACCCTTTTTACCTCAGTTGCTGGTCTACTCTTGCCTTGTTTCTTTACCTGCCCTGGAAATTTGGTTCTGCAAATGGCTCAGATCGAAACCACATCTCTGGGATCACTTTTGCTTGCAGCTTAGCAAGACTGAAAAAATAAAGCCCTGCCCATGTTTTCTGTCCTCAGCAGAACTGGAAAAGCCACCTCATTTTAAACCCCAGGCCAGCTCTGTGCCAAGGCTCGTGTGTCTCCTTGGCTGCTCTGGAAGCCTCGAGAGCAGCCCATCTCCAAGCTGGCATTATGTCTTACAAGACCAAGGCCACAATAAAACACTTTACGTGAAACACACACATACAGAAGTGCTCCATGTACCGGGGACTTTGAGACGGGAAGCGATGAATAATGCCCTTTACAAAGGAAATGCAATCAAAACGTCATTAAACCCTAAACTGACCATAAAACCGGCACCAATTGAATTGCTGGTACACAAAGTGCTCCTGCCCACCCTGCTCAAGGTCTCACCAAAGACAGTATCTCCCTGAGCCAGACACCCTCCTGCCATGACCCAGCACTTATTTACAGAGACAAGGAGGAAGGCGTGGAGAGTGCTGCTGGGCACGGCTACCCAAGCCTGATCCCGAACCACAGGAGACACAGCCAGAGGCTGCACAGGCTGTGAACTTTTCAATGTCATTGCTTGCAGAGGAACAATACCATGATTGATAATACCACGATGAAATGAGACCATGCATTTTCCCCACAAACCGGTGACGTGACGGTGCAGGCGTACAGCTGAAGGGCAGAAGAGCTGAGCTCAGGTTCTCTGCAACAGAGGCCAAATGCAAGACCCCAGGGCAGCATCCCCACATCCCAGCTGTGTCCTGTGCCACCCTCATGGGCTGACAGCCCCTTCAGAGAAACAACCACAGCCAGCCACTGGCATCATTTCCCTCCGAGAATAAAAAACCTGGGTGGGATGTGCCCTCCCTGCAGCCCCAAACGCTGTGGGGATGGATGCAGAGGCTGGTGTCTGACTAAGCAAGAAGGTCTCTCCTTCGTGGCAAACCCTGCTATGGGTTTGGTTTTTTTTTAGCAGAGTGTGTAAAGCCATGATATCAGAGCATGAGGATACTCCCTTTTAAAGGGGCGGGGAACCAACCTCTTTTTCAGGCTGAGCTTTCAGCAGCCCACGCTGCGGCTCAGAGGGATGATTCCCCAGATCTCCCAGTGAAAGCTACAGTAAACATCATTCACAGTCATACCTCACCGTGCAATTAATACACCCCTCTACAAAGCCCCACTGCTGCATCCTCCTCCCAAAACCAGGGCGGAAGGATTCCCGCTCACCGAAAGCCCTGTTGTGAACGCAGGCTGTGGCGTTTGCACAGTCAGGACTGACGAGCCCATTCTCCCCACCTCTGCCCCTGTGCTGCCCTCAGCAGCGAGGGAAAACGGGAGGGAGGGCTCTTTCTGCTCCCGTGAAAGGCCAATGAGCGCTGTCAGCGCCCTTACATAATCGGGCTGGACCCTCCTGCACGCAGGGAGCATCGCGTTTCACAGCACCGAGGCCATCCATCTCCACCGCCGAGATTCCCGGGGCGGGGTCACAGAACCTCTGCTTGAAAAAAAATCACTCCTATGTGTTACAGCTTCCAAAACCACGAAAAATAAGAGGGGGGGGGAAAAAAAATGACAAAAAAAACCCCTTTTTTTTTTCCTCCCAGGCGAGAAGAGGGTTACTCATTCCAGCAGCGGGGCAGCAAGGGAGCAAGCGCAGCCCTCCAAGGGAAAACTCCCAGCAGACAGCCATAAATAACTTGAGGCGGGGGGAGCCAGAGGCTGGATTATGGGATGGAGGTTTAATAACTCCCTTCTCTGCCCGCAATAGAAGGCGATCACAAAGCAAATCTCAGCCGTGTGCACAGGGAAGCTGTGGAAAGGCTGGCCAGGACAGACAGGAGCTGCCGGCAGCGCCCAGGCGGACCCGAAGCCCCGCTGAGGCTCCCTCGGGAGACAGGTGCCAGCCCTTCCCAGGGGATGGCAGAGGAGAGGGACAATTTCAGGCAAGCACGTGTATGGGCAAGGAGCAGAAAACACTCCTTTATTTAGCTGCCACCTCAGAGTCACCCCCCGAGGAAGGGCATCTTTCCAGAGTGCCACTATGGGAGTCCTCCAAGAGCTCAACCACTTTTTTTCATCTTTTTCTTAAAAAAAACCAACAAAACAAACCCAAACAAACAAAAAACAAACAAAAAAAACCCAAACCAAACCAGAGACAGAATCTGTGAGCAATTTTTTAAAAATAGGATTTCATAATCTGAACCACATTCACGTAATTTTTCCTAGTCACATAGGAAAGTCATAGCTTGTACTTGGGGAAAAGAAGTTTCTGAAAATCCAGCAACTGCAGCAGTTATGAATAATTATAATGAAACAGGCAGCACTAAAGGCTTAAACCTAAGGGCCATTCCTTAAACACATGCCTCATTCCCCAGACACTGACAACAGTCAGTGGTATTCAAGAAGAGAGCACTCCCACGACAATTTCAGAAATCATTAGCACCTGTTTTACTGACACAGCCTTCATACCAAACCATGAAAACTTCATACCTTCACCATGAAAACATTTTTCTGCAGAGCTAATCATACTCCTTTCAACATGAGGAAGATTCATCAGGAGGCAAAGCATGTTAAAACAAGTAGTTTAGACATTTTGAAATTGTTTGTGCTCATTTATGATTTATCAGATTGGTTCCTAAAAAGCCTCTATTAGGGGCGGGTCACCAACACACGGCTCTTCTTGATACCAGTTGTTACATTTTATACTCCATTCCATCACGGTTTTTCCAAGGTTAAACAACATCTAAACGTCACTCCTGGATTGCAAGACCTTTTTCTTCGCTCAGGTAAGACAACAAAAACATGTTGTTCCCCCGACAGACAGAAACCAGGCAACACTGAGAAGCTCCCTTTGCTGGGGCCAGCTACTACAGGTACGAACCTGTCGGAAACAAAAGACAGTTTCACAAAGCTCTCCTGCACACAGGCCAGTGGCACAGGTGCCAGGGACGCCCCGTGACTCCCTCACCCCTCAAGATGGGAGCCAGCTCTTCAGAGAAATCGGGGCCTCAGCTCAGTTCGTGCCAAGTCCCCCGTCTGAGCGAGGATGCTGAGCTCCTGCTGCTGTCTCCGGAATGTCACAAACATTCAAGGAACAGATGTCTGCAAAAACATCTGGATAATTTAAACTGCTTGGACCACACGTGTGTTCACACAGCACAGGGCATCACACAGGGCCAGCTTGCTGCTGCACACTGAGGTGACAAGGAAGTGCCATTAGGAGTGGTTTCACTGGAAAACGCTCCCTTGCAGGGGCCACAGGGTCTGTGCAATGAACAACCCCTTCCTTCAACGCTACACATCCGCCCTGCCTACTCCTCCTGCTCTCCACGACCCACCTTGAAAAACGTTCCAAAAACTACAAGTTTGAAAAAAATCACACTGCAACTTAAGGGGGTACACACAAATCCAACAGAACCAGGGCAGAAGCACTAGTTCCTAGACGCAGGGTATCCCCAGGGCCTGAAACCACCAGCCCCATTCATGCCCCTCGCCAGGCTTCCCACTGTAGAAAGGCAGCTGCAGAGCATTAGTGCTACACAGAGATGGGAACTCAAAAAAAAAGAAGGAAAAGAAGGTCACAAGAGAAGGAGAATGTTCAGCCTCGGCTCGTCAGTGCCTTTAACCTGCTCACGCCCCTCCCGTGACCCACAGCAGCATCCCGAAGGTGACCTGCCACGTGTGCCACCAAACACTGAGCCGGCGGCTGTGATGGACCAGCAAGGCACAGGAGCAGCCACGGCATCCAGGAGCCCCACGGGGCAGCACGGAGAGCAGGGACGACGCCTTGGTTGGCAGCCCTCAGCCACGGGCACGTACCAGCAGAAAGTGCTGCTCTTCCGGCAGCGGGAAGGAGAGGGAGGGACCTGAAATGGAGCCATGCAGGCATGTATCCCCTAGAAGCGGCACACTGATGGAGCACAAACCCCACAAGCAGCACGCTGAGACAGACCAAGAGCACTTTTGCCCCACAGGGGACCGGAGAGTGGAGCCCAGCAGCTCCCAGCAGCTACAGGGCAGCAGAGCCTCTGGCTGCCACAGACACCCTCCCTACGGGGCAGCCAAAAGTGAGGAGGCTCGATATCCGTTCCAAAAGGGTACAAACAGGAAAAGATGTCTTACATCCTCTAAAAACAGTAGCCTGCTTTTTTGACTTTTCAAACGGGTGTTATTTTTTTTTCTCTTTACTTTTCCAGACAAAACCAGATTGATCCGTAAGAACGCTTTACAGCTCCGTGGCCAAACGGTTTCCCGTGCTGTCAGACAATAGCAGCCCCACGGTGCCAAACCAGCCTGCAATAAATAACCCCCAGAACACCGCAGAGTTTCCCCTGTGCCTGCATGCTCCCCCCGTGCCTTCCCCACAGCCCTTCTGCCGCTCCTTGGCCACCACCACACACACACTTGCGCTTATCTTGGCCTTCTAAATATAACACACACGGCGAGACGGAGAAGGCCTTACCCAGGCATGCACGCCTGGCACCAGCAGCAGCACTCACAAATCCTCCAGGAAAAGGAAACACAGTGGACCTGGGGAGCAGGGAGAGAGCCACGCTCGTGGGGCCAGGGGGTGCAGAACGCCGCAGGCTGAGCGCAGCCTCCGGCTCCTCGCGAGAGCCGCTGGGCGGAAAAGCGAAGGGCCCAAAGCACGGAAGGAGAGGCGGAAACCATGGGGAGCCGTGTCAGGTTTTCTCCGAGGGAGGAGTGGGCATGGGTGAGCGTGTGTCCAGTGGGGCAGTATGGGTCACCCACGCACTGGAGCTGAGATCTCCCCACGAACAGTCGGGAGCCCAAAGGGATGAGGTGCTCTCCCTCCTGCCGGGGAGATCCTCAAGCCCCAAGAACACTACAAGTCAGTACTACTAACGCTGTCATTGAGGCTTTCCCAAAATATTTTAGGGATGCCTTCAGCCACACGCCCAGGTGGGTCACACAGCACCGCCGGAGGCGGCAGAGGGGAAGCCTCTCTGTGTCCTGACGTCAGCCCGGCTCATCGACACTGGCAATTATTTTCCCAATTTGCGTCCCCACATCCTAGCCCCAGGCTCCCCGCTCCCTACAGCTCTGCAATATGCTCAGCCAGGACCCAACTGCCATGTTTTTATTTATCCCTGTGCTCCGCACCCTTTTCCTTGTGGCAGTGCTCGATCCCAGGGCTGTACCAACCACACAGCAGCAACCACCTAATGCTGAAGGAAAAGAAGCCTATGGAAATGCTTCTTTTTAAGCACAACTGACAACCATTTCCTGTAAATTCCGATCCCGCAGCGGCACATAATTCAAAAACTACCTGCTCCTCGCCTGCTGGAGTAGCAATGCTCACAGGCACTCTTGGAAAGAAGGGGAAATCCCCTCTCCAGGGATGCTGGTGCCTACGAAAACCAGGAAAAGCCATCACCCCCACCCCTCACTGCCAAAGCCCCCCAGGTCCTGCCTGACCGGCCGCTGAGCATCCATCACCCACACCCCACTCCCAGCTCCACCGGCGATGCTCTGGAGGGCTTAAACCCGGGGTTATCCCTCCTTTCTCCCGCAGGCTGGGTGGCTCCGGGGACAAAGCAACGAAACCAACGTCCGGAAAAAAAAAAAAAAATTAANCGGCCCGGCCCCGGCCCCGGCCCCGGCCCCGCCCGGCGGGACGTGCCGGCTGCGCGGCGCGGAGCGCTCGGCGCTGTGCCCGGCCTGGAGGAGCGGGAGGGCAGTGCCCTGCCGTACCCCAGAGGGGCTCTGCGGCAGCCATGGAGACGGGCTGCTGGGGGGAAAAAAAGAAAGGAAAAGGAAAAAACGAGCTAAAAACTTTCTTGGTGGCCAAGGCCGATGGCATCCCGGCCTGGGCCAGGGATAGTGTGGGCAGCAGGATCAGGGCAGTGATTCTCCCCCTGTATGCAGCACCGGTGAGGCTACACCTCGAGTGCTCTGTATTCTGGGCCCCTGACTTCAGGAAGGCCATTGAGGTGCTGGAGCGTGTCCAGACAAGGGCAACGGAGCTGAGGAAGGGTCTGAAGCACAAATCTGATGAGGAGCAGCTGGGGGAGTTGCGGTGTTAAGCCTGGAGAAAAGGAGACTCTGGGATACCTCCTCACTCTCTACAACTCCCTGACCGGAGGGTGGGGATCAGGCGACAGGACGAGAGGACATAGCTTTAAGCTGCGCCAGTGGAGGTTTAAGTTGGACATTAGGAGGAATTTCTTTATGGAAAGGGTGATTAGATATTGGAGTGGGCTGCCCAGGGAGGTGGTGGAGTCGCCTTCCCTGGAGGCATCGATAGGAAAGACTGGACGTGACACTTCATGCCATGGTCTGGTTGACGTGGTAGCGTTAGGCCTAGGTGCTCCCAGGCACGTGGTGTGATTCTTGCAGTGATCCTGTGCAGGGCCAAGAATCGGACTTGATGATCCTTGTGGGTCCCTTCCAGCTAAGGATATCTTTTGATTCTGTGATAACACCCTGATGGAGAGGGCCTCTCCTCCCCACATGTGCTGCTTACATATTTACCGTGTTGGAGCACATGTCAGCAGCCCACGGGGCTCTTGCCTGCACCCTGTCTGTCCACAGGGACAGGAGCACACACCCAAGCGAAGGGTCGTGATGCTGGAGGTGTGATTTGCATACAGATTGTCTACCACAGTCTTAAGTGATTAAAAATCTGCTTCTTGAGTTTCCGGCTTCCTTTTCAGTGCTGCTTTAATTAAATGGTTTCACTGGCCAAAATCAAGAGCTGCTTTGGCAGGCGCATCCTCCTTCAGACTGCCCTAGTCACTGCAGGCAGGGCGGACAGGATTTCCTTCTCTGGCTCCAAGCTCAGAGAGGTTTTCATCAAGCTCTGCACGTGTTACCCCTGCTCATTTGCTTTGGCAAGCTGAGGAGCAAAGCCTGCCGTGCTCCCCGGCGCAGCCAGGCTGCCTCACTGCGGGACAGCGGTAGCGCCCTGCCACCGGCACCGCTGCAGCTCACGGGTGGCACAGGGACGCGGCACCGAGCTGAATCATCCCAGCGTCCGGCAACGCCACCCAGTCCCTCACACAGGCTGACCAAGCCTCTCCCTCAGATGTAATTCACTGCTCAGTCACGCTCCTCCTCTTCTGCTGGTCAGAAGCTATCTTTAATTCCCAGCCAGGCTTGCTCCTGTTTTCAATCCATCTGTCATCTGCTAAGCCTTGTCTTTCATCTGAAATCACTCTCCTCACTCTCGGGCATTCGTTTTCTATAAATACACTGAAAGTAACCCTACACATTCTCAGCTTTGGCTTCACTAGGTAAGACAGTCTTAGCTCTTTTTGGTCTGAATGCTGCCTGATCCTGCTCAATTCCCACAGGTTTTTTGTTAGTGGAGCTGCCTCTGCATGAGGTTTACAGGTGCTACTATCTATCCCCTCCAGCTCAGACACCCTGAACACCGCCTACATACACGATACTCCCCTCAGTTACCTTGCTGCAGGAATGCTTATTCATTTAAAACACTCGGACACAAGCTCAAGTTGTTTTCAACTAATCTTTGACCAAATGAAAGGCATTCAAAGCATCCCCTCTGGCTCTCAAGGAAGGAGTTTGAATCGGACAACTTCACAGTGGTCTTCTCTTTAACATGACACCTGTTGTAAGAACATGCAAGAGGAGGACATTTGTTTTCTTTGTCGGCCAAAATTGTGACTTGGAAGTGAATTGAGGATGTCATAGATCACTAAAGTGGCCTTTGGCTCCCCAATCATTTGTATTATAACGCATTTCCAAACTCAGAAACAACAGTCTCAGGTTTCCTTTAGGCTACAAGAAGCAAAAAGTAAGTTCAAAACATCACTAGACAAGCCCTCTTGGTTCTGTGCAACGAAAATAAAACCTGCACACATCACAACCCCTCAAATTAAAGAATTAAGTATACACTGGAGCAGGAGGGGGTTCACGAGACAAAGTCAAAAGCAATTAGGGGATGGTTAAACAAGTATTGCAAATAATTGGGTTTGTCTTCAGTCGTTGAGCATGGCATTCAGGAACAATGAACTTGACAGAGGAAAAGCCACCAGAGAAAATGTAACAGTCCATCCAAGGCAAAAGAGCTGCAATATTTAAATGTGTGGTATTCTTAAGCTGCTCCATACAAGGATAAGAGAGTATGACCAGCTTTGATGCTGTCACCAGCACTGGGGTGAATGAGCTTTCCTCCTGCCAGAGAGCTGGAAGGGCAGCCAAATAACCCTATCCCAACCCTTGGCAAGCCCTCCTTGCACTGCCAGGCCGGCAGTGAGGCACAGGTGTCATTTTTGGGGGGCCTGGGAGGAGCTGTGCACACGCTGCCAGGCGGGAGCACCCAGCTCTTCACCCCTGCCTCTGCGAGTCCCGTACGGCCGCAGCATCGAGCCCTGGGTTTTCCCTTCTGCTTTACTGGAAGGGATCAATTCAGCAGCCAATTAATTACTGGCACCTCACGTACTCTGCCAAGCATCCAGCAGGCTATTTTGAAAGCCACTGTCCTTTAAGACAAATTACTGCAGGCTGAACGTGACACCTGATGACTTGCAGCTATTTTGCTTGCACTCTAATCTTACTGGCCCTGTTTAATGCTACCCAAGTGTTTCAACTGACTGAAGTAGTTCTGTGAATCAGCTCTCCTGGATGTGGGTAAGATTTGTTCCCCCCTTTGCCTATTTCTTCATTAAATGTACACTGCTCTGTACGAAACTACGTTCCGATTGAACTGTACAGTGAGGGGATTTTTTTGTTTAAATCTTATCACATAGCTTTGATGTACACAGCTGATATATGCTTCCCACTTTTGCAAGAAAAAGTAAAGTTATAGTTGCTTTTGCTGGGGGTTTTTTTAGGTGTCTGGAAAGTGCTCCATCCCCTTTTCTCCCACGTTGCATTTCCTTTTCACAGTTCTCAGAGCAAAGTGAAAGAAAGCAGCATCTCTAATAAACAGTAAGTTCCCAGTTCATGACAGCAGCTCTGACTAATGAAGGAAAGTTCCTGTTCCAGGGTAGGAAACCAAGTGCTTGCCCAGAAGAAATCACCATTCCTTTGTGCTGACCTTAGTGCAGAAGCTACTAAGAAGATCTAAAAGCAGCAGATACATCAGTTTGAGGAGCAATTCAGTCAAACAACGTTAACCACGCTGTGCAATTTCACCTTGCCACGAGGCACAGCAAGCAGGCACTACCACACAGCCAGCCAGGATGCTTTCTCTCATGTTTTCCCTTTGAAGAAACCAAGTTAGCTAGGAACACCTTGAGGGGAGCTCATTCCATGCACAGGAGAGACCACTCCATGTGCGGACAGAGCGGAGCACCCTTAGAAAGTGGATTTTATGCTCCTGGTGCAGCATTCCAGGAGTATGCTTCCAAAAGATGTTTTAGGCACAAAGACTAACGAGGGGTTCTGGCCTGGCTTTGGCCCATTCTTCTGGAGATGTTCCAGGGGAAGGGTGAGCTACTTTCTGATGAAGTCCTTTTGGGAAGGTTTTAGCACTACTCACCACACTGAGCATTTGTGGGCTGAAGACACTACAATTTCAAAAGGGGTAAGTTTGAAGTGTTTTCAGTTGTTCAATTCAAATCTATTATCTTCAGAAGAGGCAGTTCAATACCACTTAAAGGATGGCTGCATAACCAGCAACTCACTTAAGTGATAAGGCAGTTGAAATGATTTAAATAAAGGAAAATAAAACCTAATTTACTGTACTATATAGAGACAGCTTTCCTGAATCTGCTGTCAGCTCCTCACAGATCATTGAGCTCGTTTGTCGAAGTTTAGCTCTGACACACCCACTGTGTGGGAAGACTTACAGAAACAGGGCCAGTCCTTCAGCCCTGCAAGAAGCAGTTAACCTCGGCAGGCAGCCGGTTCCTGTGCACTGCTGAGCGCTGTCCCTTCAATGGCAGCATCCAAACCCGTGCCCTTTAACCACAGTGCACCTTTGCTGTGTGAGCAGCAAATCCACAACCAAGGGCCTCTACTTTTAGCACGGGGAACACAAACTGCCCCCCTTTTTTTGGCTTTCGGCTAACACCAAACGAGGTGACACCTCTCAACCCAGGTTAAGAGGCCAGTTTTCGCTAAGGGTGCGCATTTCTCCTTGATCCAGCATTTAATATAGCAAAAAATCAGTTTGTGTCACAAGCCCCAGACCCACAGAGGTGCCAGCCTTTCTTGCCGAGGCTTCAGGTTTGTGCTCTTTTTCCAGCAAGACCCCGTGTAAGGGACTCTCCCGCAAGGCCAGTTAATGTTCTCACAACATGGGGCTCTCCCCAGTGAGTCAAGGATCTCCACCCTTTAGCCCAGAAGGGGTGTAAAGCAGGGACTTACCTGACACAACGGGGAGCAGCAGGAGCCAGGTGCATCCACGGCGTTCGGCTCCTTCCGTGTGGCCATAGCAGGAGCACCACTTGCTGCGTCACATGGTCATCACAGGGGACTGCCGACAAAAAAAAGAGGCAGGACTGCAGGTTTTCACATCTCCCTCCACAGCCTCGAGATGTCTGTGAAAGCCATACGCCCCACAGACAGGTGCTGTCTTAAAAACCCATCCAGCGGCTGGGATATAGCAGATGCACACTCACTGTTGGCATCACCCCGAGAGAGACAGGAAATCGGGGATGTGTGGGCTGTGGACCACGAGTGTGGCCCAGAAGAATGGTGGGAAAGGGGAACGTGTTGGCTAAGCACTGGGCCTCATGCAGCCCCAGGATGCAGTGGTGCCCTGAGATTCCTGCTGCACGCAGAGAAGGAGGGCTTAGCAGGCAAATGTGCGATAAAACACCTGAGTCCCGTTAACGGTTCGATGCGGGTGTGGCACAGGTGAGGAGCTCTCGTGCTGGGCAGGATCAGCTTGGTCAGCCCCTTCCCTCCCCTCACAGCAGGGTCATTGCACGTGGTTTAACAGATGCTCCCCTGGCTGGTAGGATGTCAGCAGCCCAAGTACCCCAAGGGGACTTTTTCCTCGCTCTGCAGCGCTGCATGTTCAGAACAGCAGGGTTTGACTTGGGCTCTTAAACTTTGACCAGAGCTGGGACAATAAATCCAAACGACTTCCAACTGCACAAGAGGAATTTGCTTTAAAAAAACCCCGGATTTTTCACATACCCTTGGCTTTATCTGGAGAGCAGTCTGGACAGTAAGACACAACCACCAGCATAAACAGGATCCCAAATATATTTGAAAAGCCAAAGAGCCTCTCTGCAGTCGAATTATGATGGTGCTTCATTTGGATCTGCTTTCCAAACACTTCCACAGCACCCCCTTCCAATCACAACATGCCACTTTGAAATGCCAGCACCACTTAGCTCCTGAGCCTATCAGACCATGAAGCAATAAACCCAGAGAAACAAAAATAACCCAGATACCTACTTTAGCAGCCAGTGGAGTGGACAGGTGTTATCCCGAGGGCTCCGTGGCGAAAGCATCCTCAGAAATGCCATGCCTCGACCTTGGCACAGGGCGTGGTGTGAAGCTGCTCTCCAAAAGCCGTGGTGTCTTCCCAAAAGGTGCTAATATTAACTATAGCCCTTTGTTTCTTTGCACTCAAGGTTTCTCCCCGTCAGCTTTCTGGCATTTGCCAGTGTGGTGCACGCTTTACTGGGCAGATATTGAGCTGCAAATTCCTTCATACTTCTCTATCCACAGCATTCTGCAGCTAAAGCTCTAGCCAGCCAGCAGATGAAAATGCCACTTACTGCTTATTCCTGCTGCAGTTTGTTGAATTAAAACCTCTTTGTTTGCAAGCTGTAAACAAATTCTTCTTAATCTTTCAATAAAAAATGTCAATTATGCTCTCTAACAATGTAACTTCATTGTGATGAAAGAAGGCATTGCTATTGCTCTAATCGTGATAACATATCAGCTGCTTTTAGAGTCAATTCCTTTTTGTGCAAAATTTAATGACCATGCAATTATTCAAATTTCAGACCAACAGACTGGGCTTTGGACCTACAGCTCTGAAAACCCTTTAGACCTTGCTCTGAAAACACACACTTGAAAGGAACAAAAAAGGCTCTAGAGCAGAATTCCTGAGTTCAGAACAAAAAACACCTTTACAATTCCTTCAGCACAGCCAGACTCGGGCCCACGTTAAACACAGGTGCTTCACTGGAGAGCCAGGGAAGGAAAGCCAAATTCTCAGCACGCTGTCACAGGCACTTCCCAAGCCCTTGGCTTTCATTTGGCCTCACTGGGAGCTGTGTTTATGTCCAGTTTCCTCGACTCTCCCTGGCTTCAGTGCATTTCCTGCAGAATCGCTGGCCACAGCAGATGTGCCCTTCAGGCATTCCAACTTTTTTTTTTTTTTCCTCATGCCAGTATTTATCCCACTTGTTTCCAGAATCAGCTGCTGCTCCCAAATCAGCGTCAGTAACTTTCTGCTTTGAAGCATTCAGGACGCGCCTGCTGGGAAAGCACCTTCCTTGTTTACCTGCCCAGACCCTCGCAGACTTTCCCTCCGTGCCTTCCCACCACCCATTTTCTCCTCCTGCTGAGAGCTCCCCTCTCCGACCAAGTGGTCCATCACCAGCTGGCCTGCTCCATTAACCACTTACATCCCGATCCCACTCGTGCTTTATTTGTGCTTCTGTGCAGCCAGGGCTAGAGGTGGCTGCTGCCCCAGGATCCCAGCTCACCCCACAGGTGAGCGCCGAGGGGAGCGCCTGGGCTGAGCTCAGCCCCACGGGTCTCATCCCCTCCACATCTCCCTGCTCTCCAACTCGTGGCAACGCAGAACAGCCTTTTTTTAGCTCCCGGTGGGGGACCAAGCCTGACGCGGTGAGGACAGTCCTCTGCAATGGCCTGGCGGGCAGCAGTCCCAGTCCCACAGCTAAACAGATGGCCCTACGAGAAGGGGGGCTTCCCAGGTGCACAGAAACCTTCGGCGGCCTGAGCATCCAAGCAGCAAATTGACAACACCAGAAACAGCCCTCGGAAAAGTAATCTGAATCAATAACACCGGTGGGTTTGAGAACAGAGCCCTGTTCTGAAGTGCCTGAGGCTGGGAGCTACATCTCACCTCCAAGTCCAAATAAAATGGGTGCCAGTAAGGTAACAACCCCACTGCCTCCCCCGCTTCTATCCTGCCCACAAAACAGTAAACACATTAACCACTTAACTCAGTTAACTCGCTTGAATTGTCCTTGTAATTAACAGCTCTTAACGTTTCGCACCTTGCATTGCTGCCATCCCTTTTCTCCGCTGTTAAGACTTGCTTTAAAGTTGTTCTGATATGCAGTAACGAAATTTGTGGGGAAGCTTTGACTGCTGATGTGCCATACTCTTCATACATCTCTCCTCTCTTCTACAAACAGCCTTTCTCCTTTCCAGCAAAAGAAGAAAATAAAATATAGTGGCAGTGAAACAGGCTCAGCCTCCCCTCATCTCTTCTGGGTAATTTTTTAATACAGCTTTAGTTTGATTTTTGTCTGGTTTTAACTTAGACTTTTCTAGATAAAAGTAAGAATTTAGGTTGTTTCAGGTTTAGGATTTTTTTTAATAACCAGTCAGGAAAGATCAAGACTGAAAGGACCTTCTTCCACGCCTCCCAGCAAGCTCCTGCTTGCCAAGATTCCCCAGCATTTGGTTCTTCAACTCCTGCCCAGGAAACCTCCCACCTGGAGCCCTTTGTCCATTTTCCTGTAGCCAATTCCTTGTGCCAGTGGGAAGGGCTTTCTGGAGGAACCCATGTTTACCAGATTTCTCACCAAATGTGTTCTCTCTTCACAGAACACAGCTTTTACTGACTCTGGAGGTGCCTGGGCTGTGTGAGGCCCCTGGACACAGAGTGCAGCTGAAGTGTAATGCTGAGTAGGGAAGGGGCTGGCATCTGGAGGGTGTTGAAAAAAGCACACAACAAGACCAAAATTATTTTGGCATTCCCCTCTCGGACAGACATGACCCATCACGTTTACAGCACCTTCAGTGTGCACCTGCAAGGTGATAGTATCAATGAGAGAAAGGAAAACATTAATTAAAATTTTGGCGGTTTTATATCTTGCTTTCCACATCAGCTTTACAGAGTGGATTCAGTGCTGGGACAAAGAAGGTGTCTACCTCATTTCCCTTCCTCCTCTCACCTCAACAGGCTGCCTGCACACAGGAATAAGTCCCTTATATTAGTATTTTATATCTATACATGTATTTATCACTTGACAAGCTGCTGCCTTGACAAGTCTAAGAAGTGCTCTGGATAAGCCCCCAGTGACCATGAGAGGCAGTTGTGGTCCTTTCCAGAGACACTGGATGTTTACCTGGAGCAGGACAACATTCACCAAGACTCCTGTTCTCCCTGCCTTGCTCCCCCTCCACCTAATTCCTACGGTGACCTCAAACCGAAGCCAGCTCATTTCACCACACACAAAGAAACAAGTCAAGAAAGATCAAAGAAACAATACTTTCATTTCGGTATTACCTGCATTTCGGCCTCAAACTCCTTTACACTAATCTGCTAATCCCACATAATATTGACTTCTCAAGAGGGGAGATCCTGCTAATCAGGATTTCTGAAGGATTTCCACATGATCCTATATTTACTTTTGAACGTTGTCAGAGTGACAAAGGGAATGTGTCACCACCGAGCTGCTGCTGCATTTTCTCTGGGTTGTGAGTCAAGGGCCAGCGCTGTCCAAATGTACAGCCACTAAAAATGTGTCTCTAGCAGGCAAAACAACGTATTTAGGATTATTTTTTCCCCATGGATGAAAGGGTATCTGCAACCATCTACTGGGAATTTCTGAAAGGCACAAACCTTACTTCCTCCACGTGGTAATACTTCTATCATAGCTGTGATTTAAAGATCTTTCCACTTTCCAAATCACGTGTGTGACCTAGATGTGAAAAGAAATGTTCGTGTCTTCAAGAAGCATCAAAACAAAATTGATAAATTCAAGCACTAAATGTATTAACTGCAGGGAAAGCAGGCAGAAACGAAGCATCACAAAGCTGTCCAAGAAGCAGTAGAAAAGTAAAAGCAGGAAAATAAAAATCTAAGATGTGAAGCTGGAACAATCCCATTTTATTTTATATTGCCTAACAACGTCACGTGATGAACTGCAGCGCGCGCTGTTCAGCACAGGACACGCTGTGCTACATTTCACAGAAGGCCTCTACTTTTATTGAGAGCTAGGGCTTTAAACTGAATCACCACATCTGATGGCAGAGATGGCAGAGAAGTGTTTGGCTTCAGCAGTTTAATATCCATACAAGGGAGACTGCAAGTTTGCACCAGCCGTTGAGTTTCCCCATGCCGACATAGTCAGGACCTCGATGCTGCATCATCACCCAGACGGAGAAAGCTCTGGTTTAGAGAAAGCCAAAGCATCACATGCTTATGGGATGCCTGTGAAACCACAAGTGAAGTTTGCATCCCTGGTAAAACCCCACAGTGGCCGATCCTGCCCTCCTCCAGGGCTGCCCAGCAAACCTTTGCTCATTCCCCTTCAGACAGCAGCCGCCCTTGCCGGCTCCGATGCCACCTCCCTGCCCAGCAGCTGTTTCGGAGCCGTGTGGGAGCTGCCTGGCTCCAGAGCAAGCCAGCTGCCTGCAGGAAAAGCAGCAGCACGTGTGGCCTGGGCCTCAGGGACCTTGGCAAGAGCCGCTGAGCCCTCTGCGAGCAGTTTCAGGTCCGTGGGATCGGATTTCACGACACCCACAGACTCAGGAGGAAAAAAAACCTGCACACGCGAGAAGATATTATTGTGTGGGCCTGACCTACTGCAGAGAAGGAATGACTGCAGCTGAGGTGTAAACTGACTTTGTGCGACTATTTCATTGCCCTAAAAGATCTTAAAAAGATCTTGCCCAAAGCAAGATAGGATTTCTTTCTAAGTGTGAGGAGTTTACCTTGTCTTCTTGCTGATTTGCATTCCAGTTGCACAGAACAGGCTTTGGAATAAAAGCACAGAAGGTATTCTGCCCCACACCCACGTGGCCATCCTGGGGCATCTGCATCACCTCATTCCAGATGTACAGGGGTAATACGTCATCCACAGGTGCACTTTTGCAGATGAGCAGAATCCACCCCCCCCAGAAGGCCCAAAAGCACACAGACAGGACAAGATTTGAGGTGCCAAAGGGAGAAACAGGGATTGTTTCTCCCTCTGGTGCCTAGAACAGCCTAGAAGAGCTGTTCTACGCCCTACCTAGCCTCAATGCTTGATTTTTTTTTCTTCTACGCCCAGCCCCTCCAAATTAAACCTGTTCATCACCAGCAATAAACTTCCATTCCAGATAACTGCCCTTACTACATAGGAAGCTTTGGTTTCTGCAGCGCTGTGGATTCTGAAATATAAAGGAAAAGTAAAATACTAAGTTTCTTGACAAAAGGAGAAAAACATTAAACGTAATATGAGCTCACAACTTGTCTCTTCCCAACTGCTCAGGACAGTGAGCTCGGCACCGTGAGGAATTCCTTCAGAAGTGAAAATTATTTGCAAGTATCTTTTACCCATCCAGTAACTCCGACACAGAGCTGTTGACACACTTTGGGGTTTTTTTTAAAAACTACAAAACAGGAAAAGTCTGTAGCTTCCAATTTGGAATTTGTGATTGCTAAATTTAAACCCAGCTGTGGCCTTGTTACAGATTATTACATAAACCCAACTGCTTATCCCCCTGCACCATAGTTCCTTTGACCTAACTAGGCTTAAAGCACATTTCTTGGCCCCACTTTCTGCTGTCAGCCCGCAAGGAAGCAAATACCCACAAAGAGAGGATTAAAGGAGATACAGGAATACTTGAGAACAGAGGATAGGCAGGATACAGATTTGCTGCTTCTCTGTACCACATTATTGTTTTGGTTTGTTCTGGGTAAGTCAGGTGAGGGACATTTGGTCACACAAGGCCATGAGCTCTATCCACAAACACTTCACAATCACTGAAGTGCTGCTGAGTACTGCCACAGATTTAGATTTAAAGAAGGGTTTTGGTTTAAAGATTTATGTTTCAACAAAGCTCCCACTTGCCTGCATATTCTTCCCACAACTCAGAAGATGCACTAGACAGAGTAGCAAAGGCTCACAGCACCACAGATTTATTTACAAACAGACTACAAATAGGCAGAGCAGCAGGCAACAGAAAATGAAAACCAAGGATAAGCTCCTTTGCACAAATGGAAACAATTCTCTCAGGAACAGGCAAGAAGATAACAGAGGGAAAAAGAGGAGACTTTCAGATATTCAGGTGATTTTTTTTTCTCTCTACACAGCTATTTTGGTGGCCTGTTTGATACCCTCTATGTAGTCCTGACACAGACACAGCAGACTCTGTAGCTCCTTCTACATTCTCTCATTCCTTCAGTATCAAAAGAATCAAGTCACAGTCAGAATCCATCCAGCATTGGTTTAGCTTTATGTGACTCAGATGCACTGACATATTTTGACACAAGCTCATATTTTGTGGAATCACATTTTTTTCCTTTACATTCATCTGTTAAACATGCCTCCTGTACTCAGGGAAGTATTACATTGCACTTGCAACCAGTGCAGCAGCGGGGGGAGCATCACTGACCAAAGTCCATTAATTTATTTCACCTGCAAATTTATTGTAAAACCTGTGAAGCATTGAACAGATATGTCCACTAGATAAGATGCAACATCAGACTCTCAATATTCCTTGAGCCAGGCCAAGAGAAAACTAAGCTCACAAAACCTAAGAAACGTGATAAGCTCAGTTGTGGTGCGGTAGCTCAATTAGGATGTTGTAAAAAGACACATTTGGGTTGATTTTGTTTGCTTGTTTTGTTTTCACTCTCCCATGTGCATTATAGATGCATTTCAGGAAGTATAGAACAGAGTAGACTGTGGTATGCCAAGACATAATGCCAGTGGGGAGCAGAAACACCTAATCCAAGTTACCAAAGGACAAAAATCCACAGTCCTGGTTGGTCAAAACCAGCTGCTCCCCAAAAACAGGTACCTGTGTACTGGTGTTTGGCAAAGCTATCTTCAATCACCACTCAGCAAATCCCTACTGCACACGCCTGGCAGTGCTGAAATTACTTGACCACTCGTTTCTACTTCTGTCCGACATTATGCAATCTTTTTGCAACTGCAGTAATGAGGGCAGCTCCCTTCCCACTTCCATCTTCAGAAAGCATGAAAGTCACATCACACTGAGGTGCCAGTTCCTTCACTGTCTCCTGCAGGACCCTAGAAAAACTGAAAGGGAAGGGAGAGAAGAACAGAACATTTTAGCAACTGCTTTCTGATCTGAGACCTTTGTGTTCACCTATAAGCAAGGAACCACAACCTCAGCCAACATCTTCCACAACATTGCTTTCTTTTGCTTTTCCTCCTATTCATGAAAGATACAAATTTCTGTACACAATCAGATTCTAATTTTTATTTCTCCACTTGAATTTTGTTCAGCATGATGCCACACGCTGCCCGCATCTTCAGAGATCATGAAGGAGGTTCTCTTAGCCCAACTCAAAAGCTAATGCATCTATTTCTGGGCCTTGCTCACAAAATACTGACCCAACTCCAAAAACTCAAGACAGCTTTCCATCTGGGAGATTCAGATATTGCAGAAATCTGCCAAAACACTGGAAAATAAGTATTAGGTTCACTCAGCATTCCAGAGAAAAGAGCCTCCCAGTGGTAACGGGACTTGCCTCTGCAGTTTTTGATCCTTTGGCTAGGCAAGGGAAATGACAAAATGCAAGGAAATGTGTTAGATCCTCACCCCCTCTCTCAGCTTTTTAATCACCTCAGCAGAAAGCTGCTACAGCTGGGTATGTTCTCACAGTGAACACGAGCAAACAGCAGAGGGAAGTGGCACCAAGGTACTCACTGAGGATGGAGCTTGTACAGAGTCCCATCTACGCCAACAGTGATTTGCAAGCGCTCCACACCTCGGTTCTCCCTCTTCTTCTCCACAACAGCAGCCAGCCCTGCCCCACAGAGCCGGGCAGCTCTTCTTGAGACAACGCCACACACCTCCTTGACGATGATGCTGTCGTCACACGTGCTGTCCAGGCCGAGCTGCTGCAGGATGCGCCGCACTTGGAGGAGGGCGAGCCGGTCACTGCGCGCGGGGAAGCACACGGAGCAGCACGGCGTTAGGGACAGCTCCAGCAGCTGGGACAGATGCCATTCCAAGGAAATGGGACCCCCTCAACTCTAACACTCTCCAGTTTTTTTAAGGCAGATTTCTGTCTGAGTTCAGGTTTGAAAACTTGCTCCTGCCACGCCCTGTGCCACGCTAGGCTGTGTTTTCAGAAGGCGTGAGCC
>VZTH01017845.1:165735-202670 GCA_013397815.1 Aleadryas rufinucha | reverse complement strand
TTTCTTTGGGTTGTTTTTGATATCTAGGTTACTTACCAAGCAACAACAAAAAAATATTAAAATTTTATTAAATTTTATTTAATATTAATTAAATATTAAATTAAATTAATAAATATTAAATTAAATTAATTAAATATTATTAATTAATATATTATTTTATTAATTATTAAAATTTCCTTTCTGATTATTCCTTCATTAAGCACATTTTAAAAAGCAGGCAGTGTCTCTCGAAGACTGACTTCATCAGGCTCTTGGCATCAGGACCATCACATTTACCTCTGTTTCCCTGGGTTTAGTGAGCCTTCATCTACTTCTTTATCATATTTTGTCCTGATGTTGTCAATACAGCCATTGTCACCAAATGCTCCCCACTCTGTATTAATGCACATTTTTCCTTCATTCCCTTCCACTATTTCTATGTTTTTCATGTCCTCCATGTAGCAAACGTTGCTGCCTGTTCCTAGAAGGAAAGAAATTACAAGACTTCAGCTGGAAAAGTGAAGCAGCACCAGAAACTCACGGAAGATGATTGCAGTGTCCATCTTAAAGTTCTCTTTGCCATATCTCAAATTGCAAGGTCCNCCTATAAGCAAGGAACCACAACCTCAGCCAACATCTTCCACAACATTGCTTTCTTTTGCTTTTCCTCCTATTCATGAAAGATACAAATTTCTGTACACAATCAGATTCTAATTTTTATTTCTCCACTTGAATTTTGTTCAGCATGATGCCACACGCTGCCCACATCTTCAGAGATCATGAAGGAGGCTCTCTTAGCCCAACTCAAAAGCTAATGCATCTATTTCTGGGCCTTGCTCACAAAATACTGACCCAACTCCAAAAACTCAAGACAGCTTTCCATCTGGGAGATTCAGATATTGCAGAAATCTGCCAAAACACTGGAAAATAAGTGTTAGGTTCACTCAGCATTCCAGAGAAAAGAGCCTCCCAGTGGTAACGGGACTTGCCTCTGCAGTTTTTGATCCTTTGGCTAGGCAAGGGAAATGACAAAATGCAAGGAAATGTGTTAGATCCTCACCCCCTCTCTCAGCTTTTTAATCACCTCAGCAGAAAGCTGCTACAGCTGGGTATGTTCTCACAGTGAACACGAGCAAACAGCAGAGGGAAGTGGCACCAAGGTACTCACTGAGGATGGAGCTTGTACAGAGTCCCATCTACGCCAACAGTGATTTGCAAGCGCTCCACACCTCGGTTCTCCCTCTTCTTCTCCACAACAGCAGCCAGCCCTGCCCCACAGAGCCGGGCAGCTCTTCTTGAGACAACGCCACACACCTCCTTGACGATGATGCTGTCGTCACACGTGCTGTCCAGGCCGAGCTGCTGCAGGATGCGCCGCACTTGGAGGAGGGCGAGCCGGTCACTGCGCGCGGGGAAGCACACGGAGCAGCACGGCGTTAGGGACAGCTCCAGCAGCTGGGACAGATGCCATTCCAAGGAAATGGGACCCCCTCAACTCTAACACTCTCCAGTTTTTTTAAGGCAGATTTCTGTCTGAGTTCAGGTTTGAAAACTTGCTCCTGCCACGCCCTGTGCCACGCTAGGCTGTGTTTTCAGAAGGCGTGAGCCGTAGTCATTGGTCTAACTCCCAAAGTCATGAGGGAGCAGAGCCAGATCAGCCACCTGACTGTTACTTTAGATCTCAAGGCCGAGACACTCCTTTCAAGGCTTTCCACAGCAGGAAGAGTTCCAAATAGCCTGGAGATCATTGCAATCATGCACAGATACACAGGTAAGCACATGTATCATGTATCACTGACTTCTTACTTTCTTAAATAAGTACTATTTTAAGTCTCACAGGAAACACTTAGCTTGATGGTTAAGGCATCCAAGGTAACCCAGTTGTGTGGACAGGAAATGATAATTCATATAATTACAGAATTATTCTGTAACTCCCCCAGTTTCTCACTTTTAACTTTTATTCTGGAGGTGGGGGATGCACAAAGAAGAAAACTGTAACAACTTAATTGACTTCTTGAAGGAAAGGGCTCCACACACTTGCAAAAGACTGTTTTCCAGGTGTCCCAGAAGACTTTAAGGATTTAAACCACGTAAATCTAACAACTTTACCTCTCAATCTGAGACAGGAATTTTGTTTCAAATATGCCTCTTTTCCTGAGCGATTCCGAAACGTGCCCTCGGAACAGCAGCCCTTGTTTGGTTAAGTCGATCAAAATCTGCCTTACTATTTCACCTAGGTACATTCCACTGGTCATTTTTTCATACCTGTCGGGTCAAAAGAGGAATAAAAACGTTCATTTAAAGAGATGGCTCTGTTTAGCATGAGTGGTATGTACATGCCCTGTGAACTCCAAAAATGCAGTCCAAGCTTGCAGAGCAATAGCTGCTGAACTCCATCTTTCAATCATCAAAAATCTGTTGCAGTGACTTCAAGTGCAAACATTAATTACAATATATTTACTTGTGCCAAATGGTAACAGAAGTAGAAAAAAACCCCTTGCAATATTTAGCAGAACATAGTGTTAAAGCCAGAGTCCACACTGAAGTGAAACTCTTCTCTGACCCCCCACGCATTCACCACTGAGTCACACCCAATCAATACTGTCTTTACCCAACAAAGAACAGTCAAGTTCAGCTTATCCTCTTGCTTGAGTTGTATTTTACCTTTGAAAAATCACCCTAAAATGAGGAACAAAGCATGGCCTAGACTTTGCAGGGAAATCTTAAAAGCTGCACTGTTTGGTATCTGCCTAAAGATGAAAACAGTGCTGTGGTAACAACGTGCATCTTCATTTTTTTCTTTGGGTTGTTTTTGATATCTAGGTTACTTACCAAGCAACAACAAAAAAATATTAAAATTTTATTAAATTTTATTTAATATTAATTAAATATTAAATTAAATTAATAAATATTAAATTAAATTAATTAAATATTATTAATTAATATATTATTTTATTAATTATTAAAATTTCCTTTCTGATTATTCCTTCATTAAGCACATTTTAAAAAGCAGCCAGTGTCTCTCGAAGACTGACTTCATCAGGCTCTTGGCATCAGGACCATCACATTTACCTCTGTTTCCCTGGGTTTAGTGAGCCTTCATCTACTTCTTTATCATATTTTGTCCTGATGTTGTCAATACAGCCGTTGTCACCAAATGCTCCCCACTCTGTATTAATGCACATTTTTCCTTCATTCCCTTCCACTATTTCTATGTTTTTCATGTCCTCCATGTAGCAAACGTTGCTGCCTGTTCCTAGAAGGAAAGAAATTACAAGACTTCAGCTGGAAAAGTGAAGCAGCACCAGAAACTCACGGAAGATGATTGCAGTGTCCATCTTAAAGTTCTCTTTGCCATATCTCAAATTGCAAGGTCCCTTCCAACACAGGGAACCTTATCCTAGAAATATAACCTAGAAATATATCTAAGCATAGAATTCTATGATTCTATGCTTAGATATATTTCTGGTTCAAAACTTGAAGGAATCTACTGGGGGAATCACCTAAAAAGCCCAACAAGAATTCATTCAGATTTTTAACAATATTTGCTTGTTCCATGGTCTATGACCTGGCCACACAGTAAATATGAATACACTTGTCAAGACAAGAATTGATGCTCTATCTGCTTATATCATTTTACCCTGCATACACTTGTTAGGCACCATCAGAAATATGATCAAAAGTCCGACAGGTTCAGGAAATTATCTGCTACAGGTGTTAAGTTTCCTGCTGAATACCACACAAATCTGCCAAGAACCCCAAGCAGCTAATAACACCATACATCAAACTCAAATGAAAGATGCTGGTTTACAGACTCCAAAGCCCAGCACTACACAGGTGCTTTCTTCTCACAGTGGTCACTTGACCATCACTGTACCTGCAATAAGGCCAATCTCACAGTTTGGATCCTCATATCCACAAGTCATCATGGTCCCAACAGTGTCATTCACCACTGCTACAATGTCCAAGTCAAACTCCTAAAACACAAGTCACCATCAGTAGTGGAACTCCAGAGGAAGAGTGAGAGTGCATTAAACACACCAAAATGAGCAGAAAAGAGTAGCTCACATTTCTTCTCTTGATGGCCTCTCTCAGCATATCAACAACATCTTCCCCCTCACAGTCTGTTGCCTTGAATCCTTTTGTCCATCCCACAAGTGTTCCCTGAAACAGAAGAGAAAGAAAGTCATAAGTGAAGACAAAGAGCAGGCTGTACATTGCAAGCATCAGCTTTTTCTTGCCTCCCACCCCAACTCCTTTATTTTTTTTTGCTTTTTTTTTTCCAATAATGTATTTCCCTGGACAGGTTACTGTGAGCATCTAGTGCAGGCTGTGCACGTGTATCTTTGTTACCCAGCTGCTGATGGCAGTGACTCCAAGTTTACTCAGCTATTTATCAAGGCTGAGTAAACTTGATAAATATTTATTTAAATGTAACTATTTTTATTAACTAATATTTATTTAAATTTAATAAAATTTAACTATTACTCAGTGCCTTCTAAATCTCATTTGGAAAACCTCACCTCACCTCTTGTGCTCACAGCCATCGTGTTACCTGTGAGGGAAAGACTGCAAAAAATACTTTTGCCATAAATCATTAGACACCCATCAAACATTAATGAACATCCACTGTTAATTTTTGAGTCGTTTACTGAAGGATATTTTACAACTTCAGGCAACGCTAATTTGTTTCTTTTCAGACAACAACCTGGCCTGACAGAAGTTGATTTCCAGGTTACATGAAGTAATCAGCCTTACACTCCCTAAGTGGCTCATCTGTCCAAATAAGAAAAAAAAGAAAAAAAAAAATAGGAGGCAACTGGGAGAAAAAGCTGCTATTGAGAAACACCCTCAAGGTCTAGCAACAGTAAAAGACCAAACACACAGGGCAACATATTATAACCCTGACACACGTGTCTCACTCAATTTGCCACCAATACCGTGGAATTTGCTTCCTAATCATTTGTCAGGACCCAAATGCTATGCTGTAGGTTGGGAAGGCATATGAATTCATGTCTCCACAAAAGGCTAGGTCCTATTGCTACACTCTCAGCTGTGAGCTGAACACTGAGACAGAGCAGACTAGCTTCCAGGCTTAGAAGCTATTGTGAAACCCACCAGGACATAAAAACATGCAATAAAATAGCAGTGTCTCATTTCCCCAATATCCTACACATTTGACTAGAACTAAGCAGCACAACATCCCCTGTCCCTCTTGGAAATTCATAAAAATAATCTTTTCTTGCATAAGATCTGAAAAGATAAAAGACATGATATCTGCCAAAAAGCCAACCCTTCCAAGCTGAACAAGAAAACCCAGGTCTATCCACTGACACTCAACAAAAAGAAGCTAACATAGTGCAGAAGTTACACAGTCAGAGCTGTGCAGCACAGCTTGGAAAACAACCTGGAATTGCAGCTGGGCAAGCAGAAGGAGCCATTTATTATCCCTTGCCATTGAAGAGTTAAGGCAGCATAAGATTCATGGGTTATAAAAAACATGCAGTTCCTTTTGCTGTCATGAGGGCTTAATTTTTATAGATCAAAAGCAAGTCATGTCCACCACTTACCACAGACAAGAAGTGAAAGTTCAGACTCCCATAGGCAGATGGATAACACAGGATGATAACTTTCTCATGAAACACAACTGAGTTGCAAAGTAAAGTAATAACATTCTCCAAACCAACAAGTCCATGCCCAAAATGACGTGATTTACCAAGCAGATGCAGAGCTGCCATTCGACCCATTCTGTGCTGCAGTTCTTACCTTATCAATGCTGGCTTGCCTGCAGGGGAAAGAGAAGGTGAAGCCCAGAGGAAGCCGAGCACCTTTAATCCCCATATACTCCAGAAAGTCTGCTATGCACTGGACAATATGGTCAAAGAGCTGGAAGGAAAGGACAAGCAGATAAATCTCACAACTAATCCCATACAATGGGCCTTGGCTGGATCAGTCAGTCATTTAAGATTACCTCTTCTCCTGTCCCTTGCATGATCTCCAGAGGAATGGCAAAGATTTTGTTATACATTTGCACCGATCTTCTTCTCCCACTTTTGATTTTGACCAGCAGAACCCTGAAATTTGTGCCACCAAGATCAAGGGCGAGGAACTTTCCTTTCTCTGACGGGGAAGAAAGGTATTTCATTTTGGTGCTCCTTGGAGCACATTTGCCAGTCAGAATGACGCACCAATGACAGCACACTATTCCCTATGGCATTTATCCCACCAAGTCTGCTAGCACGGGGCTGAAGATAACAGATAACACAGCAGGAAGCACCGGTTTGGCAACATAAATCCCCCTGGCATTTGCCAGATTAATTTTGCATATTCCCTCCCCTCCTAGAAAACAGACAAGCGACTTTCCTGAACCTCCTCCAGGCGACCAGGAGCCAACTTCACCTGTTCCATCTGGCGTCCCACGGACGTACGTGGGCAGCATCTTCACTGTGGCATCGGCCTGCGTGTCCCTCCTCAGCCCGTACTCCAGCTCGGCCCTCATTTTGTCCTTGACCTCCCCGAGGACGCCCGGGGGCAGCAGGAAAGGCGCGAGCGCGGTGTCGACGCGCTGCCGCCGGGCGGCCAGCCTGCGGGCCACCGCCGTGACCACGGCGGCCCCCCTGCCGCTGCCGCCCGCCGACAGCAGGAACCGCACGTCGCAGGCGGGCACCAGCCTCCTCACCACCTTGTGCAGGCGTTTGGCGTACCTGGCAGGGACAGGGAGTCGCTTTAGGCTCCCGCAGGCCTTTCGGGCCACGGTTTACTTCGTCTCTGTCTGGAATCAGACCTCCAGACAGTTTGGGAGAATAGGTGGAGAAAGTTTCCGGTTTGGGAAAGCACAGGTTCAAAAACGGGGAGGTAGTGGGAGGAGAGAGGAGAGAGGAGAGAAGAGAAGAAACCCGCAGTGAATTGGAAGTGTCCTGGAGGCCCAGGAGTCACTTGAGAAATCAATTGCATTTCCCCAGACACCATTATCCCAGGTGTCATGTTTTTCCCACCCCACCCCAAATTCTAAAGCTCCTGGGACAGCTTTGCAACAACTAAGCCAGTTAGATCTCACCCCAAAGCTGAAGCAAAACTGCCAGTTCTCCGAAAAGCCACACACACATGCAGATGGAGACTCTTGGCAACATCAACATGCGGGCAGCAGTTACCAAATCCTCTTTAGTTACTTACTGGGGGTGGGTTTTATAGAGTCCCCCATCAATCCCAACAGTGGTTCGCATCCTCAGCAGCTTTTTATTCTCCCTGAGCCGGGTCAGGATGGCTGCCAAGGCGGCGGCACAGAGGTTGGCCGAGCGGAAGGAAACGATGGTGCAGACATGCTGAACAGCAACACAGTCCTCCTCAGAGGGAAACAGGTTCAGCTCCGTAAGGATCTCTTTTGTGTTGCTCAGACCTTCCTTGTACCTAACCCCAAAACAAAACAACACATCACCAAATGCAAAAGCAGCACATAAACCAATACCTTGGCTCAAAAAGAAATGAGAGGAGACCAGGACACAACTTATCAGGCAGCATCATAATTGGTTCCCATAAACTGGTAATGCCTTTTCCACAGTATTCCCAAAAGTACACAGGGGAAAGAGGCTGCTCCCTGGGATTCAGCATGTGGTGAGACCAATCAGCTGGTCAAGAAGAGAACGGGATAAAGTAGTCCATACAAGGAGAGCACAAGAATGGATGTACAGCTTTGTGCAATACAACAAAGAAAATAATTCCTGGAGTGACAGTGAGGAGGAGGATTCCTCTCAAAACACCAGACTCCAAGTTTTCCATGCAGTCATTCATTAGCTGATCTAGAATCTGTACTACATCTCCACAGCCCCAGTATTCCCACATCAGAGAGGCTGAAAACTGCAGCAACCATCCAACACACTCAGGTCTCCAGAGAGGTTATTTAAACAACCTCCATCTGTGATGTTTAGCAATATATTTGCTACTGTGGTACTTTGCTAAAACTATCTTACACCAATTCCTACTTACAGAAAGGTCAACTTTTCTCCTAGGCAAAAGCAAAATCAAGCAGAACAGTTCAGGACTGATCCCAGCACTCACTAGTCAAAGACTAACTTTGAGAGTGGCTACTCTCAGAGAGAGTATTACAGGTTCTTACTTTTCCATTGCAGACACGTGTTTCATTTCAATCTTGCCCTTAGTAAGCAGAGCTGTTGACGCTTTCCCATTGAAGAGCAGACCTTCCTTTGTCATTTTTAGGAGAATGAGTCTTACAAGTTCCCCCAAATACAGGCTGCTGATCATCTTCTCAAACCTGGAACGGAACACAGGAAGGATTACAGGTTGCTCACCAGCTCCTCTCTTTAGCCCCCCACAGCATCATACCAGAGCAATCACCTATTTTTAACAACACATGAGCAACTGTAGCAGCAATCCCCTGGCCTGAAGCAGGGAGGTGTGAAAGGTATCCACCATTCCCAGAAGGGGAGGATCTGGATAAGACAGGATCATGTCATCTCAGGCTCACTTAAGCCAATTCCTGTTCCAAAGGGGCTCTTGGCATACACTGGAAAAGCAGTCAGAGAACTCGGACTGCCAGTCAGTCAGGGAATCACTTACAACTGTTTTCCAGGATTGAGAGATCCCAGATCCAGCTCCCGATCGAACTCCGTGCGGAGGTCATCCAAAGCACCGTCATCTCCAAAGGCACCCCACTCGGTGTTAATGCACATCCTCCCTTCGTCCCCTTCCACCAGGTCGATGTGCCTCATCTCCTCCATGTAGCAGGCATTGGTGCCAGTCCCTGTGGGTATTGGATAAACTGCTGTTTGTTCTAGGTGTGCTCTTTGTTCAAGTCCATATGTTTGGGAATAAGTCAGTGTATTGACTTTGGAAGAAAATACAAACGTATAACTGTGTGGCACAGGATGCTAATATAGGCCACCTGCACCTGTGAAATCATCATTTCACAGTGAATGAAAATACCTGAAATTATTCTAAGGCTTGACTTGTTTAAAAATAGCTTTTCCTTTTTCAAATGTACTTCTATGTGCCTAATAAAAGCCATCATGGTGCATGAAATGGACAAACTGTGGACAGCATAGCTGGTACTAACCACCAGACATGAGGGGAATTCAGCCTTCTCTGGACACAGTAATTTTCTATACAGTCAGCAGAAAAGTTTAGTATGCTGGTCACAACTGAGCCCAGACAAAATGGGGACTGTGGTATTTGATGGCAATGTGATCAGCATAAAAACAGCTGCTTTAGAGAAGGCAGCCAGGCTTGAAAATCCAATCATTGTTTTTTCCATTTTCTTTCTGCTCTTTCCTGTATTGTGAAACTCCCTCCTACTCCAGATTTGTAGTAATTCAACAACTGAGAGGGAAAAAATCCTTCAAGGTGAACAAGAAAAAATTACCAATTATGAGCCCAACTTCACAGCGCTGGTCATCATATCCACAAGTCATCATGGTTCCCACGGTGTCATTGACCAGTGCCAAAACATCAACATCTATGTCCTAATAGCATAAAGATGAGTGATTAATAGGGAAGAAAGCTTAGAAAGCCTCCTGTGTGATAAAGCTCCAGCATGCAGACATACTCCCTGGGTTGCACTTTGAAGGCCTCATTCAGGAAAACTCCTCAGTTGAAAGACGCTACTTCCTTTTACAACCCTCTTCCCACAACCCTGTAAAGTTACGAGTATCTCTGAATTCTCAAGTGTTCCACCAGCCTCTTTGCTTGTATGATTTGTTTTTCCCCAACACCACCTCATTTGCCAGAGAAGTGACATGATATTGGTGTGAATGCTGTGATACTGTGCTTACGGACCGTGTGAAAAGATAACATCCTATCACCTGAGCAGATCCCACCAAATGGGACAGAAAACATACATAAATGCAGCTATGGCTGTGCTGCAATACCACACTCAATACTTCCTTCAAGTAGGAAGTCCTTCCATCTAGGCTGTGCAGTTTTCCTTTCACACTTATCGAAGGATTGTTGTAACTCAGATGCCAACACCAGGAGGAGGCCACACTCCACCCAGGAAGCCTCAGATCCTTCGTTACCAATAACTACAAGACTGATGCAGACAAAGAAGTGAACCAAAATCAAGGCTGGATTTTTACCACGTGAGAAAACAGAAGAATTTCCTCTTTACTATGAAGTCATCAAGAAATGGGAAGGCGCCTTGTATCTCTCAGCTGGTGTTACCAATAGCACCAAACTTGAGAAACAAGGCTTTCCAAAATATTAAAACAGTGTTATTCAAAGGCCATATGCTAGTTCAAGGGCAGATTTAATCATGTCTTACTGCTGACCTTAAAAATTACAATCAATCACTCCATCTCACAGACTGAAGTGGACAGACAAGCCCTGGTAGAGTCAGGCGTGCCAATTTGAGGTGACAGTTTCCCCCTACCAAACTTCATCCCACAAGCCAGGCTGTGAAACACAGTCTGTGAAACTACTGAGCGTTCTGTGTCTCACTCAGTAGTTTCAGAAGAGATTCCCTTGGGCTGAGACAGCGTGGCCATACTGGTGTGCTGTCACAGCCAGCCTGGGTTACCAGTGTGCAGCTGCCCTGGCTGTTACTGGGGCAGCCTGAGTTAGAGCTGCGAGAGAGATTCAGATGCAGCAGGTGCACAGCCATGCTGGACACCTGCTACTGACCCCCCTGAGGGATGTCTGACAACTCTTCAAAAGAACCCATGCACCAAGAGCTGAGGACACCCTGAGACCTCTCAGCTTCAGCTCCTGCAGGTACAAAACTTGCCTTGTGCTTCTGGAGGGCCTTGCGCAGAGAGCTGACCACGTCTGTGTCCTGAACTCCTCGGACCTTGAAGTGTTTTGTCCAGGCAAGAAGAACCCCCTGAAAAGTAACAGTGCAGTGACCCAAAAGCACACAAACTTCAGCATACAAACCACAAAGCCTGCCGAGGCTAAAGTGTGTGGAGAAGTCCACTATGTCTCTCCATTAAAACTGAGCCAAAATAAGTCAGAGCAGAACATCTTACCTTGGGGCGCCTGTCAGTACCAACACAACCAAACAGGTACAGTCAAAGACACAATTCTGCAAATGCTTCTCCCTGTGCTTCATTTAAAGCACATGTGGCTTTCCCGATGCTCATCACAATCTAATAGCATTAAGCAAAAAGCATTTGCAGGACTGGGACCCAAAGCACAAACCCCTAGAAATAAGAGAGGCTAGAATGAGAGAACACAAAATAATTGCAAACAGCCCTTCATTTCCCCAAGAGGTGTCTCAAACAGCTCAGCTACAGGTATTTCCTATTCAGAATCAACTGTAAATTAAAAAATTGAGAGTGATTAAAAAAATAAAGACACTTCAAGACACAAAAGTACATGTCTATTTCTAACAGTGTTAATACAAGGGCACATGGTTCCTGTGCAATTGGGTACTGATTCACTATGTCTCTCGCTTTAGCTTAAAGATCATGGTGCCTTGAGATGAGAAATGAATGCTTAAATGGTAGTCAAGTCTAGTTAAATGCTAATGGTCATCCATGCCTTCTTCAGAGAGCTATGTAAACATGACCCCACAGAAAAGCCACATGGTAATACCCCCATTCAACCGCTTCTCCAGATTCTGCAAGGAGCTCAGCTTGACAAGAATATTTCTTTGTGCATCTTACCTCTTCCAATTTGGTCTGTTTGCATGGAAAAGAAAATGTAAAGCCAAGAGGCAACTTCTTATGCTTCAGGTTTTTGGTCTCCATGAAGTCTAACAGACAGTCAGCAATGTAATCAAAGAGCTGCACAAGAAGAGAGGACAGTTGGGCTGTGTCCTGCAGGCAGGCGCTCCAGCACAGCACCACCACAGCAGTGCCCTACCTCGGCTCCGTTCCCCTGTATGACCTCCTTGGGTGTGGGGTAAAACTTGCTCTCCAGCTGGCTGCTCTGCTTCCCATCATCAAACACCTTCACCTGGTGGGCACGAAACTGGGAGCCACCCAGGTCAACAGCAAGGAAGTCACCCTTCTCTGCAACACAAGCGGGCAACCATCACTGGGGATGGCCACGAAGCATGGCTCAGGTGCCACCCAAAGGCCACAGCCCAGGGCCCTCCCTCGCCACCGCCGCAGGCTCTCCTGCCCCATCCCGGCAGATCCTCATCCTATGGGCCTGGGAGCATCAGAAAGCCTTGCTTAGGGTTTCCAGCTCTCAGCCTGTCAGGTCTGTCCTGTTAGCTTGCTGTGTAACAGCTAATTGAATTTTTATCTGGCAGTTTGGGTTTGTCCACCCCGCTCCTTCCACAGCAGCATATTTTTCAAGCTGCAAAGGGATGAGTTTTTCAGCAACAAAGGCCCAAAGCAACTGCAAAGCCAACCAGAGCACACAGGGACTGCAAAACTGTCACCTGAAATGCAGGAGAATCAGAGTGTGAGATCACTACCTGTAGCCAGTAAAGGATGCAGGATTTGCAGGCATATGTTAAGACTCAGCTCTAGTGCAGAAGTCAACTTCAAATGGGGCAAAACTAATTTGCTACCTAAAGTCAACCAACACAATCCTTTTCAAATGCCTTTTTGTGTTTCTGTAAAAGTACCATTTTGTTTCACAGGCTTGCTCAAACACATACTTCTCCAGCAGCAGACCTCAGATGGAAGGACAGTTTGGCCTCACTGCTACAATAAAACAATTGTTTATCACACACACAGGAAAAGCCCTTCCCAAAAAGAAAACACAGTGGTGTGTGCCTAGCCTTGCATGATCTTTGTTCCACAGTCTAAACACCTGATTAAATTTTATCAAATCTGGTCCTGAAAGGGAAGGAAGCAGGAAATTCTACCTGTAATACCATGGTCAGCTATTAAAGGTGAGGAGGTAGATTGGGTTACTCAGTAAACTGTGACCTTAGTGAGAACATTAATCCCTAAACAATGAAAAGCTGATGATGCTCCATATGAGTCATTTCAGGCAGCAACACTGAGGGCACCAAAAACATCTTAAAGTTGAATGCTATTGCAAATGGGGAACAGCCATCCAAGTTTGAGCTGTTTAAACCTGCTGGAAGTTCCATCTGGAAGCAAAAGAACCAACAAGGATTTTTCAAGAGAGCAAAAATAGAAAAATCAATGTGATAATTCGAGTAGGCAGCATGTCAATAAGATATAGCCCAGCTTGATGCTGCAGCAGGTCCTTGACACATGGGAATGGCCACACAGGCCAGGAGAGCACTGTCCAACCTTGGTCTTGAGGAACACGAACTCTTGCAACAGTGATGACATTGGCCAAGTTTCCTGGCCTCAGGGACTCCTGCTGTTTCAGGACAGCCTCAGAGACATGTGGGACCTCAGGGCCAGTGACTGTCACTGAGACAGCAAGGGTTAAGAAAGTACTTCTTTCTCTTTGACAAAGGTAGCAGCAAAGGAAGAGTGCCCCCTTCCACCTAGACAGCTTTCTCTCAGACATGCCTCATTTCAAGACACTTGCCTTCAAACACCTTCTTTATGCCATTAAAGCTGTTATTCCTCATTTAACTGCAGGGAAATTACCTTTGGAAGGAATAAAGTCACGTGGAAATAAGGTACAAAGCTAGCATTTCAGTTTTCTGCACAGCTACTTTACACTGCACAGCTACTTTCTGCACAGCTACATTACACCGAGTCCTGACCTAGGCCAGACACAGAATCCTGCACAAATTTACTTGGTTAAACCTGGGAAAAATGTAATTTTCTATCAGCCTGCACTGCCAGGAGCCAGCTGAGGAGTTATTTTGGACGTGCATACTTCTCCAAACAAGATGGGCTTTTAGTTCCTATCTCACATCACATCCTCCCAGAGGACACTACTGCACTTTCTCCCTCTCTGTTCGAGTCTCAGCTGAAGAAGGAGAGCAGGCAGTTTCCTGGTAGACCCCATCCAGAAGCAGATTTTCCCACTGCAGAAGGCAAGGAAGGGCAGAAGGGATCGCTTTTTGGTGAATTAGAAAAAGCAGTGCAGTGTTTGGGGATCACAGCTCTGAGGATGCCACGTTGCTGTCACTTGGCAGTTTGAGGGGTTTCACTGCAGCATCCTGCCCTCGCTGTAGCTCCGAGAAAGCCAGGCCTCACATCCCACAGCACACTGCACTGCAGGCTCTGAGCTGTAGAGGCTGCCCTTGCCATGTCCAGCCACAGCTCCCACAGCAAGGCCTGCGCTAGGAACAGATGGGAGAGGCTGCTCCCGAGCACTTAACTAAGTCCTTTCCTCAAACAAGCAGCACTAGGTCAAAATCCACCTGGTGCAAGGAAAAGAACTCTCCGCCAGCATTTCCCCGGGCTCAACACACCCACCTGCTTTCTCAGTGAGATAAGCAGTCACCCAGAGCCGCTGGCTGCCCCGTGTCCCTGCTGTGCTATCCTGGAGTACTGGCAGCAGCTCCTCTTGCCGAAGCAGCAGCGCCGTGCTGGAGCAGGGGGGACTCACCTGAGCCATCGGGCAGCGAGCGCACGAACGACGGCAGCATTTTCACTGCCGCCGTGGGGTTCGTGTCTCTGCCCAGGCCCTTCGCCATCTCGGCCTGGAACCGAGCCATCACGTCCAGCAAGGCGTCGTCGGAGAGGCGCAGGTGGTACAGGTACCTGTCAACCTGCAAAGGTGGAGGGTGTTACTCACAGGCATGNAAATCCCTTTTTTCCCCTCTAACCGTGTTTGGCTCTTGATTTTAAGACCAAGAAAAGGCATCACAGGCCCCTTGGTCCTCAGCAGCTGCTGATTGCTCATTTCATTTTTGACCTCAGCACCTCAGTTTTCATGACTGTCAGTGCAAGCAAGCTCCAGGTCATCATCAGGACAGTCATTCTTCTGAGTTTTTAATTTGTTTTGAAAATGTTTAATGCAGCATTGGTGAATTACTGCCCAAAAGTTGGCCATCTTTTCTGATGGCTCAGTAATTTGACAATTTACGTAAACCCATGAGATTTGCTTGAGAGCCTGACAAGCTGTTTTCACACCATCCTCTCCTCCTATAGATGTAGTGAACTAGAACTGCAAAGTGTCTCGATCTGGTGAGAATTTGACCTCTCTGAGGCAGGTCCAGAAAATGCCACCAGTACCCAAGCGTGGCAGCCACAACCTGAAAATATCTATTCTGCTACTGCTTCACTCCACAGACAATTAACTTTGTTGGCATGCCAGGCTGGAACTCAAAACCCTTTTCTCACTCCAGCTCTGCTCTCCATTCTCTTGTGATTCTAGGATTAGATCTAAAACACATTTTTGGGTGCAATCAATACCCTTTGTTAAAGGTCTGTAACTCACAGAACACATCAAAACAGAAGCCAGTTGAATATGAAGGAATTCAAAAGTATCTATGAAGCAGCTCCTGCAGATAAACCAGCAGAGAAGCTAATCAGTGTTTTATGTACAGCTTCATCAGGGCAAAGTGATGGTTTTTTCCTTGAGGACAACGTGCTGCTGGGACTGACACGTACCTGCAGGGCTGTAAGTAGTGTGGCCTAGAAACTATGTAGCTGTGTACAGCAAAGGATGAACACAGGAAAATAAGAATTTGTCAACAACCAGAAGCTTTTCAGACTTTGGTGCTGTATGAACATGATGCAGGCATAATAACTGTGTGCTCCAAGTAGCTGGATGTCCCCTGAAGGGTAATTTGTGTTCACATTCCATCCCCACCACATGAGACTCGGGGCCAGAGGAGGTGGGCAGGGCAGAGAGGTGGGACAGTTTCCAATGCTTTGCTACTACAGGCACTCAGCTCTTGCACCACGGGCTATGTTGTTATGGTGCTTTATCTGTTCAGAGCATTTCATCAGTCCCATTTACATAGGGAGGTCTGGAGGGTTGAAAGGACACACATCAAGTCTCACCAGCAGTAAGGCAGGACTTAAAAGGTTGCATTGTTTAAACAGAGGGCAGTGCAGGTTGTAGATGAATTGGTCTCTGCTGCAGTTTGGACTGGCCACCTATTTTAATGAGGCCCAAACTAGTTACCTATTCACAGTCCCGTTTTAAACTGATGGTCAGCAATGACCCACCTGGAAGAGCCAGGACCCTGAAAGTCACTCCAGCACTTAACACACACAGGAGAAAGTGTTAAACTACAAGATACAATTGTCCTAGAGCAGCAGCTGCCTTTGGATACAGCTGTGCCTTGAAAAGGCCATTATTCAGGTTTGTCTTTGTAGCCCTTGTTTGCACAAGCACTTGATTTCCTCCAAGGGTTTTTTGAGGCCCCACCATTGCATAGGATCCATCATCTCAGCCCACGCACCCATACTGCTTTTTTGGAGAAAATACAGTGACTGGAGACATACAGCACTCATGCACTCTGACACAGACCCAAATAGCCTTGTGACAGAAATCCCTGTGGGGAAAAAACCCCTCAAGAGTAATAAAAATTACCATGTCTGTTTGCAGAGAACATGCACCAGCTCCCTGCTGCCCACAGACATTGCATTCCCCACCCTGTTTACCTACAGCCATAGGAGCAGACAGTCCTCTCCAAGGAATTAGATAAGGCAGAGCCCAGGAAAGCCTGCTGGCCCTCCAGCCTGACTTACAACCAGAGCAAGGCCCTGCTCACACAGCCATTTACTTGTAAACACAGGAAAGGCCAGGCTGTGCTAAACCAAACCCGTTGCCTCCCTCCCATGGCACAGGAACAGTGCCTTGCCTCATTTATGGAAATAGCACTGTTTTCATGGCAGGCCGGCTCTTGGTTTTGCCACCACAGAGTAAACAAGCCTGGGGAAGGAGAGGTGGGAAGACATTCCTTCTTTCTAATTAGGGACAAATCAGTTCTGTTCTGCACAGCCTACCCTAGGCTCCTTAAAAGAGGAGCATGTGGTTTCTTGCCTCCAGGAAGGGCTAGTTTGTACCTAGCAGAAAGATATTGATATTTTTAATGGCTTTGTCAGAATTCTGCCCCCTTGTCCCCACTGTCCTCACTCAACTACAAGCTGGATGTTTCTCTGGAAAGTCCAATATACCCAAGCACTGCTCCACAAGGTCTCTCTCCTTCTTAGTAAAAAGAAAGAAGAAATAGTACTGTCCTAATGTGAGATCAGCTCCTCACACAGGGGAGGGGCATCCTTTTTCTCATCACATTAAATCCTAAGAGTAAAAGGGCTATGACTGAATCAGAGACATCCGATTATTGAGATACCAGTAGCTCTCTTGGAATGCCTCTCTCCAAAACAGATTTAGTGGAAGAAGCCCTCCTTGGAACAAGCCATGCCATGTTTTGGGCACTGAGAGGAGAACCCAGAGTTGCTCACTCTGCTGATGAGCTCGGTGATGCAAGTGGATCTCTGCACCAGGACCTTGGGTCTCCCACCATGCATCCACAGACAGCCCCACCTCCCGCCGGCTGGAAAACCAGAGGACAGAGCCTGGCAGCAATGGCCACCAGACCGCACTCCATGAACACACCAGGAGTACAGGGGACCCACAGGGGACATGTCCACAAACCACAGGACCTCTGACCATGAAGCTCACAGGTCTCACGTGGTCCTATGGTGGACATATGACCAAAAACCCATTTCAGCATGGCCATGAAAGTAGATCAGGGAAGAGCAACCATTAGCAGCTCACTCCCAGTACTGATAGCTTCCAATCTGAGCCATCTTGAGCTTTTCCAGCTGTAATTAAAGGTCACACCTACAAACATCAGAGTGATTAGCCAGTTTTGGATAACCAGAGAGGAGGCACAGGCACACCAACACCAGTTGGCAATCTCTCCCGAATATCAGCAGACCCACACCAAAGACCACAGGGGTTTTCCCTATCCCTGCTGTGTGACTGACTCTGGATTCCTACTCAAATTGAGAAATCCCATCATTCATGCTACACTTGCAAAGCGACTCAGCAAGAGTCACCCTTTCTGTCCTCTGGGCTCTACCACACCATGCTAGATAAAGCTTAAGCACTTTCCCTTACTGAAGAGAATTTGCTCCATTACTGGGAGACCACTTTTAACTGTGCGGGGAAAACCACAAAACAACTATTTTCACACTCGTCAGGTGGTTTAGGGTCTAAATACCTCTTACCCCATTTGGCTGAATGGCTTTAGTGGATAATGCCATTATATGGTCTGCATTACGTACTACAGACCCCTCTGTATCTGGGTAACACAGTTCTCAAAATAGCAATCAGCTAACGCTGCATCTTACCTTTTTTATTTGATCCTCTTTTAGCTTTGTGAAATGGAAAGCTAGCAAGTGGACAGCAAACATTTTTCTTGAAGCAGATGGATGAGCCAGTAGTGACAGAGCTGCTGTGAATAACTCCAAAGCGACAGGTCTTTATTCACGAAGCTGGAGCTAGAGAAACTTCAGCAGAGGCATTTTCCCCAGTGTGGACTAGTGGAGTTCCTGGGAAATTGAGTCCAGAAATAAATCCATCCAGTATGATCGGGTCAGTGATTAAACTTCTGCCTCTTTGTATCACACCTCCCCCACATCAACCCGAAGTCCCTCCCTCCCCAGCTACACACTTCATTGTGCCAGAGCAGGCACCTGGAGAGCTGCCAAGCTGAAGGGGAGAAAAATCGATTTTGTCACTGCCCCACTTGGGAATTGTTACCACTTCTCAATGCAGTTGCTACGCAGCCTGCCCCGCTTCATTCCTGGCGCTGAGAGCCTCCCACCACTGCTGTGTGCAGTGGAGTGCTGCCGGGAATCTGCAAAGTTAGAGGGTTTTAAGGAGGTTTCTTGCCTCTGCTCAGCGCTCCCACTTGTGAGAGAAGCTCTTCTGCATGAATTAACTTCACTCTAGTTCTGCACATTGCACCCTTATCTGCAGCTTTGTACCAATTAAGCTTCAGCTGGGTAAAAGAGCAAAGAGACACACAGACCCCTGCCCCCAGCTGGAATACCTCTTACACAATTCCCAGCGGAGAGGTTTTGGACTGATTCTTCTCCCTTCACCCGGAGTTTCAGACCAGTGAACATCCCCAGTACTGCAAAACCTGGGGAGAGGACAGATTTACCTGGCAGGCAGCAGTGTGGGTATCAGACTGCCCCACTGGAAGGATGCCTTTAACTGGCAGCAGAGAGTGCCTACAGCAAGAGCAGCATCCTTACACCATCAGATTTTGACACAGCTTTTAACCTTTTAACAAAGCTTTTAACAGCTTTTTAATTACTCTCAAATTCATTCTGAATACACAAGTGTTTCCAGGATTTTGTCACTGTATCAAATGATATGGACTACAGAAACATCATCCAAAGAAAACAGTGAAATGCTGACACAATGGAGAGGAAAAAGAAAATAAAAGGCATTCTCATGGGGTAATTAGAGGCTCACTCTCAAACTACACCCACATGCAGTGTGTTTCCCCGCAGTTACTGTTCAGGTGAACTGAGCACACTTACTGCAGACAACTGTCACCCTAAATTTTGCAGAACAAGATAAAAATTAAAAATTATTTTGATAGATTAGAAAAATAGCAGGTGGAAAAGAGGAAAGGGGGAGGGGAGTGCCAAGTAATGTGAGGAAACACAAAGAACTACTGAGCGGTAGAAAATCATCTAGAGATCCAGAGAAGGGCAGAGGCAGCCAGTCAGTAGAAAGGATATCTGGCTACATCAGTTCATAGCCTAGAGTGGACCCAACAATCTCATGCTGTTGTAAAAAGCAAAAAAGTACAACTGATCATGGTGGGCTGTATACAGAGGAGGATAATCCACAGACACACAAACCAACACTCAACTCCATACTCAGCACCAGTCTCAGAAAGAGGACTCTGCCCAGTCCTGTCAGCTATGGCACATCAAGGAGGCATGGATCAGAAGGAGTTAGCTCTGCTGAACATCAGGAGCAGTCACAGGTCACATTTTTTCAGCTTCTGATCACGAGGAAAGATTGAAAGAGCTGAGGGAGGGGAAATCCCTCTGCAGAGACAAATTGTACAGAACCTCTGCTAGGAAAGGTCTTTTTCTTTTTTCCTCCTCCCCCCTTGCATCAGGGATGAGCTCTGGACACTGGGAGATCCTGCCAGCTCTATTTATTTTCCATTATTCTAGAACAAGAGTAAAGCAGACAGAGTGGCTGAGCAGTCCATAAATAGGGCTTGTTCTAAAATTAGGCCTTTGATCTTCGAGAGAAAGAGAGAAAATAAAGAAGAAAATAAGCCACACTACCAGCCAGAAAGCACGGTTCACTTCTCCTCTATTCATCTTTTAATAACTGCTGGCTCGTTAAGTCAGACACTGACTCCCAGAGGGACTGTCTCTCTCCTCATTGTTTACCCATGCCATCCGAGTCACAACCCCTCTGGCCAGCAAAATTGAAAACATCACCTTTCAAGCTCCATCCCACTTTGATCCAGAGCTCATTGTGTCTGTAATACAGTAGATTTAATTTTCATTCTCTCTTTTCTTTTTTTCTCTGACGGATGCCACTGGAAAAGGGTCTCAAAGATCTAAATGTTCCTAAACTGGCAGCAGGCTCTGTGAAATACCTGACATGTCAGAATCACTGCTTAACTTGTTGGCTCATCCCTGGTGCATCCCAGCTTCCGGCAGGCTGCTGTGCAAGAAAAGACAAGACATGATCTCATTTCCACACAGACAGCAGCTCAGTGTAACAAGGACCCAACACCCAAAAGCGTTACAGCCATTTTGTACATATCCTGGCCAGGACAGGGGAACCAATCCAGGCCCAAGTGAACAGATCAGCTCCAACTGCATGCAGCTTGGAAGCCTGAGGCGATGTTGTTTTTCCCCTTTATTAGAGCTGCATCCTATAAAAGTCATTCACAAACCTTTCCTCCCTGCTTTGCAAGGGCCAACAAGACTTCCAAATTGTAATACCCCTCTCTCTACCTTCTTCTCCTGCAGTTCTGCCTCCAAACCCCATCTCAAGGCACAATGGAGAATCCTGAAGAGTCTGGTGCTCATCTGCCTCCCACAGCCTTGCAGTCAAAGGCCTGCAGAGAAAAGAAGCTCATAGCTACAAAGGGGAAACTCACAAAAATGTCTTGAGTACAACAGCTAAACGTGCCCTGGTTACCTCCAGAAAGAGGTACTGTATCAATAAGCATTTTATTGCAAGATAAACTCATCTATCTTTGGTGAGGTATCAAAGGCAGGGGCAATGCTGGCTGCTGAATTTGGTACCAAGGTTAACAAGGAGGCAGTGGACAAGGCTACTAGCAAGTCATCAGGTGAAATCCTTCTTTGTTACAGCTTATGACTCCAAGACCAACCCTTAGAAGACATTCCCCCTTCCCTGCAGTAGCAGCTGGTTCATTCCCCATTATATTCCCACAAGTTCATCAAAGCTCAGAAGAGAAAGGGGTCCCCATAGTCTTCCTGCATATGCCCCTCCTAGAGCAACATCAGGATATAAAGCAAGGCAGAACATCTGAGGGAACTGACTGGAAAAATCAGAAGAGACAGAAACAGCACAGACAGAACAGAGCACTCTGGGTATTAAAGACAGAAGGATTTTACCAAGCAGTGCTGTTACAATCAGCATTTTACGTTTGGAGGACAGCAAATAAACAATTAATGAAAAAACTTCCAAACATCTCTAATTTCAATGCCTGAAATTAATCTGGAAATCTGAACACCTGAAATAGTTTTGCAAACGTGATTCCCAGATCAGTTGAACAGTGTTGTTTCAGCACAACCCCACAAGGCAGGTTAAAAATGGGTAGTTGGGGTAACTCTGCACCACACCAGTCCAGATTGTACCACATGGGACCAATTTGGCAGCCGTTCTAATGGGAGTCAATGACAGCCACACCATTAGCTCAGAAGAAAAGAAAACTTTCATAAAGTCAGCCTGGAAACGCCTGAATAAACTTCAGAGCTTCTAAAACAGTTACTATGGAGTCACTATGGAAACAAGCAACGAGTTAAGCAAAGTGCTAATCTCAGCAAAATACAAAAAAGAATGCTTATAGTCATTTAGCTTCTTTATTGCAAGGCTTGCTGCTGAAACACAAGGCTGGCTTACACCCTGAAGTCCCAGACACTCTTTCCTTGCTCAAAAATATACACTAGTACTCAGCTTACTGTATGATTAAAGGATAAATTCAACCTAACAGAGTAGAAACAAAGCACAATATCAATGTGGGTCTCCCACAACCCAACCTCACACACACACTGGGCAGAGAGAAGAGAGTTGTCCATGGTGGACAACCAAGGTGTTTCAAACAGTGGTTTGCAGATCCACCCTGGACCTGGGCAAAGTGCAGTCCCAGGTGTAAGCAGGACAATGCACGTGGTCAAAACGTGCCTGCAGGCTCGAGCAACTACCACTGACTTTCCTTGCAGTGAGTGCCCAGGAACAAGGAGGCAATTGATACCACTCCATCACACAAGCCACGTCACACGAGCCCTGTGAATAGCAGCAAATGCAACACATCTGTAAGGGTTAATGCAAGCTCGCACTCTGTGCAAGTCGTGCTGCTGTTCAGCAGGACTCTGGGAAAGCAAAGCTGAATTACTCATCCACAAAGCAGAAAATCCACAACACTCACATGGCCATTGCCACACACATAGAGCTGCTTGGTTTTTCTTGGGGGAGGAAAAAAAGATGTGGCTTTGCTGGGGAAGGGCCTAAAACTTTCTCTTCCCACCAGTACTGTACAGAAACCAGCAGGAGATCGTGTGGACCAGAAACATTTACACACTGCTTGCTTTTTAGTAAACAGTGAGGAAAGAGTACATGAACTACACTGAAAACAGCTGTAAAAACATTTTTCAAACTGCTGCAGATTTGTTTCTGAACAGCAGCATAAAAGATTGGTACCAGAAGAAAAGGGGATTCAGAGCAAACTTTTAGCCCTGCAGAGAAACACAGCTGATCACTTCAGAAAGTCAGGTATTTGATAGTGAAACTCAACCTGGATTTTAAAGGTTTCCCAACATTAACACAAGCAGGATCTGTGCACTTGTACACAGCCAACCCCTGATATATGGTCAGTGTAGCATTATTCTCGTCAGGCAGCCCAGCAACATGTCCAAGAGCTGAAACCTGTTTCTGTAAATACACAGCTGTTTCAGCATCTGATTCCTTCCACTCTCCAGTATCCGTACTGGGAGCTCAAAAGCACACCTTAAAGCTGCTCACACGAAAATCAAATCACACAGCACCAGTAATTACCGCCAAGATTACAGAACTGAAATTTACACAAAAATTCTTGCAGCCAGAATTCCATCTTTCCCGACATATCACCACAAATGCTCTTCACCTCCTTCCACATTTTCACAGGACACAGAAGTTAGAGGCACATGATTCCTGTCACCATTCTGAGCCAATTTTGTTCCAGGCTGCTCATTACTTGTTTGTGGTCTGTTAAACTCTGCCCTTTGGGAAGGGGTGGAATGAGTAGCTAATTCATTACTAGTGAAATATCTGACATTTATTGATGATGAGAGGATATCTTGCAAGAAGACACCAAGTTCAAATTTTCACACAGCAGTAGATCATACACTTATGCTGAACACCTTGATTGAAAGAGTGTACAGCTGAGTGGTAAAAGAAAACTTATGGCCTCTGAGCTTTTAAGAGTCCATTTCTCTGAGTGCTTCACATTACTGGTCACAGGAGAAGGAAAAAGATCAAGGAACTGCAGCAGTGTAAGCATGAAATGCCAAAGAAGTTATTAAAATAGTATTTTATTTTATGAATAAAAACTAAACAGAATTAGGACACGGTTCTATTTTCTCTTTTTCCCTGTTTCCTTTGAATAATGCTGATCATCTCTTTTTGAACCAAAGCCATATCTACCATTCCTGTGCTGATCCTGCCACTCACTCTCCAGCTGCCTCAGCATTTCCTGTGTCAGAAGTCCCTCCCGCAGCAATCTGTTGGCAAGAGATCCACGTCCATAGCTTTTCAGATCCTCCTGCCTGCTACCAGGCCGAGGGGGTCTCAAGTTCTTCGCTCTTCTTAGTCCTGCAGCCTCCACTGCAATGGACAGTGCCTCTGTGGGGGCTGCAGCCACCCTGGCATCCTTCTTAGTCCTTGAGAGAGGAAAGTCTTCCGACACAACTTCAGCTGTGCCAGGAGCAGCTGCGGACTGGGATGCTCGGATCAGCTTTGTGATGTTGCAGACACCAATTTGTATAATGTCGTCTAGTTTTTTCTGAATATCCCTTACAAGGACAGCGTCAGGGAACATATCCATGAAGCGGTAACTGAAGAGAGACAAAAGAACACACAATTAAACCCCCTCACTGGGACAAAAACGGGATACACACCAAGTAAAAAACCACATTTGTTACATGTCGCATGGGAAGGTCACTGTACTTTAACTTGCATTTCAGCTGATCCAGTCCAGGATCACCTTGTTTCTACCTTTCTCTTTCTGTCAGTCACAAACTGCTCTCTGCAGAACTCACCCCCTCAATATTGCTACAGTTGCATTTGTCAAGATCCTCTAAAGGGCCAAAGGAGCCCATCCTGCCCCACGTACACATGGGCTTGAAGACACTGCGCTTCTAGGATGGTAAGGCATAAACAGTAGGAAAACATAAAAAAACAGCTTTCAAGCACAAAGACAATACCTTAACCACAGATAGAGGTCAAAAACATCATGCACAGCTTCAAGGTGTACAAGTTCTTTGATGTTTTTTGGAGCAGCTAAGGGCCACTTGGTGTGCCGGCAGAGCCAGTCAAATGTCACAGGCTCGTTTCTACTGAACTGTCGGGCAAACTGAAAAACAAGCAAATTCAGTCAAGTCCTCAGCTAGTCAGGAAAGAAGAAATCCCCAAAGAGTTAAATTCCCCAGAGTCTGCATACAAAGAATACTCCAGAAAATACCTGCTTTGTTTTACACAACCGGAATGCCACACATTCTTTTACTTAATTATTCGACACAGGAGTCACCTCTCCTTTCCAGGGCCTCATTAACACAATTTGTCCATGGGCCATGCACAGAGTTAAGCAACAAAAGCACAGAGCTATCCAGAAAAGCGTAACACTGAAGGCATTTGATTTCATTTAGCAAAGCAGATGGACCTTGTGTCTTTTTTAATCCTCCTCCTCCTATTTGGTTAATTATCTTGTTTCAGAGTTGCCAGGGTTTAGAATATTAAATGTATTCCCTGGTTTAGGAAACACACTACCCACAACCCAAACAGATTAATCTGCACTAGAAATCCGCCCTTTTGAAACCCAGACACCTCAGCTCCTGAACTAACAGAAAAAGAAATCAGGTAAGATTTAAATCTTAAAATTTTCCAGAGTACTGATGACTTGGAATAACTGCTTCCTAACTGGCTGATACTAAAGTGGGGTTTTTTGGCCAAGAATGAGGCTTAAATTCACACAAGCATTCACAACAGCCTACCTCCCTCTAATACCACATTATGCCCCTCTGCACCTTCACTACTTGGAATCCAAATGCTCAGCATTTTCCTAATGAGGCACTTTTTTCAACTCTTTAACCAATCACTCATTTTTTAAAGATTATTAGTCATTTTTGAAAAGCAGGGTCCTAATATTTGTGACATGAGGGCACCACATCAGTTTCATTTTTATACTATTTCATTTAAAAAGTTTAATGAAGTCTTTAAAAAGGGAACAATGGCAATACTGTCTAACAAAGTAACAGTCCCAAGTGACATTACTATTAACCCTGAAAAACTGAAAAATCAGCTGAATACAAATTCCTCAAAATAATCACTCTGGGGGCACAGCAAAAAACAATTCATCCAGGCCTGAAAAGTAAAGTGACATAATTCTGAGAGCAACTTACAGCTCTGTGTTTTCTGAGGTTTAAATTCCATGTAACTGTATTATAGCATCAGCAATCAGCCTTAATCCCCACATTCTCTTCTTTTTTTGATAAGCTAACAGCTTGAAGGAGCAGTAACTTGGTTTTTAATGACTGCTTTCAGGAACACTGTAGAGCAAAGCTTAACAGGGCACAAGTGACTAGGGAACACAACTCTCATCTCTCACATACAAGTACAAGCAGTAGGATTTTCTGAGGCAAACAGCAGAGAAGCTATCCAAACTTTAATTTACATCATGAGAACCGGTTCTGAGAAGTCAAAAGCTTCAGTCAATAAAAATAGCGAAGAATTCAATGAAGAAAAAAATACATGTCCAGCTATTTTATACATCTTATACTACCTGTGAGCACTTTAAGAATGCTCTCAAATGATCTGATGACAAAACCTACAACAAATATAGCAACAAGATACAGTCCCAGTGCATCAAGACCTGCTTGCTTGCAATATAAACACCATGTTTTTTTGAGGGGAAAAAAAAAAGCTGACCTTCAACAAAGTGGTACAGACAAAAGGCTCTTTTCTGTTCAGGGGTGCAGTGCAGAAGACGTATCGTGATCGCAGATTTAACGGAATGTGCTGAATCATATCTGCTAGAAATTTAAAGTCATCAATATTGCAGACAAAGTACATCCCATCAACTTGTGAGAGGCTCACAAAAATATCCTGTGGAAATAAAACCAAATGTAAGAAGATTATTATAGGAGAGGGTTGCTAAACTTGGTATTACCAAACCAAAAAATTATTTAGAGTTTAAAAGGCTAGTTATACTGAAAGAACAGTTAAAAACCATCAAATGTGACCACAGTGATAAAAAAGTGGGCAGAGGAGCTCCCCCTGCTCTTTTAGCAGAATTTGCATTAAATTCTCCAACAGAGGATCAGAGGAGAAAACATAACACTCTACACTTTATTTAAATGCTTTCAGTTAGTCTCCTAAATAACAAAGTTCTGGAAGGGTACATTTTAGTTACAAAGAACACCATCACAGGAACCAGTTACCACTATGTTTAGAAATTTCTCCAGGTTTGTCACTTAGCATGACCCAAAAAAACTAACTTTACAGCATAAAATTCAATAATTGAGGTATTTTTAGCTCAATGTCAGGATCAGGTCTATTTTAGGAAGAAAGAAAATACAAGCTAAATACAGTATTCCAATAGAGGAGTTCAAAGAAAACATGAGACATACTCAAGGTTTGAAGAAACAGAAGATGCAGTGCACCCTGCAGGGGGAATTTTATGGGCCCCCTGAAATTATTTCTCTAGTGTACATCTTTGAAAGATTTTTTAAAAAATCTTAAATCTTAAAAACATTTTAAATCATCTTTAAAGAAATGCTGAGCTTTTAAACTAAATATGTGACTGAACATTTAAGAGATCAAAAACAACACAAGGTTTGTATCTTAATACTTCTATGCTAGCCCAGAAACTGCTAATTTTAAAATTTTAAATTAGGCTGGTGTTACCCTACCAGCCTAAGTCCTTCAGGAGGTCTCCAGGTATAATCTTTTAGTTCAAGGTTAGAAATATACATTTTGCTACATAACAGCACATCAGCAGAGAGCAAAAATGCATATTTAAAACCATGAAAGCTGCCAAGAATTTCTCAGTGTACTAAAAGCTGTGATACTATTCTTTAAATACAGTATTAGAAACTTAATTTCTATTTAAAATGTTTAGGTACACCCAAAAGAACTAGTATCTAGCTAAAGAGGAGATCAAATTGATACCACAAAATCTGTTTCTATAAGTTACAAACACACTCTTTTACCACAAAATCCACAGAAACAGGAAAAAAAAATCAGGTAGCTCTCAGATACGTGGAAATCTGGCATGACCAGCCTAGTTTCCCAGGGATTTTCAAATAATTTATCTAAATTTTGATCTCTAATATCTTCAGCCTCAGACCAAAAATGTCTACATTTAAAATCCAGAAAAGCTGGAATGAAAAAGCTGCTGCACAGTCTTAAACAAGCGTAAAAATGACTGACACGTTTCAACAGCTTTCAAGTTTATTGTAACACAGGAAGTTAAACATCCTAAATCTATCTGCAGTCACTGTGTGGTAGAGAGAAGAATCCAACTGATAAAAAAATGCATGCAAGGCTGTCTGTCACGTCTCCCAAGGGCAAGTTGAACAAAAGCAGTGACTATTAGCAATATTTCACTTTTAAAGCAGAACCTAATATTTTGATCATTCTTACTATTAAGTTGGAGAGAGTGGCATCAGGAAGATGATAAGCGAACATTTCTATCTGCTCAGGGGTAGGATGTAGGCCAGCTGCCTAAATGGAAAATAAAGAAAAAAAACTTCCATTAATTCTCAATATTGTTTTAAAGTTAATGCACCAGAAACAACATATTGAAAGACAAAATGCAAGAAACCAAAGCACCCTGCAGACTCCAGTTTATTTAGCACACTTAGCTGAAACTTAAGAACTTTTGTGCTTGAGCTTTTAATTCTTAGAAGAGCAGATTCAACATAAACTGCAAGTCTCCAAATGGGACATACACCCAAAGCCACTCTGGCATTGTGAACAGACACAATATCTGTTTACAGGGATCAGAATATCATAAGCCAGCCCCAGAGCACATCTGTACAAACTGGGTACTGCGGCTCTCACCTTGACAGGGGGCACAGCCTCACTCAGAATCTCCTTCAGCTGCGCGAGGTCATCGCGATGCATTGTGGTGACTTCTCCCTGTTTGAAGGAGGAGCCAAAACGCCCAGCCCTGCCGGCGATCTGGAGAGCCTGCGAGGTGGTAATGGCGTCTATTTCCTTCTCTCCCTTCTCATTGACAGTCGGCTTCACTATGGAGTTAAAAATTATTCTTCTTATACACCTGAAATATTTCAACAAAAACAAAGACGAGTCCCTTTTTGCAAATTACTTCCAATGTGAAGAATTAAAGCTTTTGCTTTTTTAGAGGCTCTTTTCTCCTCTATAAATTAGAGTATCATAGATATTGCTTCTGGACACAGCATATTCTAAAGGGCAGGATAAGGCCACTGGCTAGATGCAGGAGAATTATCATCCCTGCACACATCAATCATGTCCTAATAGGGTCCCAATCCATTCACCAACACCTGCCTCAGTAGTTTGTAACAATGTGACTGCATGTCCTTCACCAATGAAATACATCTGAAACTGGGCTGAACTTGCTCTGTATTTCAGAAATGCAAGAGAGTGATAACTGACAACCCAGCACATTTAACTCCAGTTGATCCAGGAGATCCACTGGATCAACTGGAGTTAAATGTGCTAGGTTGGATACTGGAGTAGTTGTCATCCACTGCCAACTAGCACACTGAATTAGGCCAAGGGAGCCATTTAGTTCTTGGAATCCGTTTTAAAATTAAAGCTTAGTTCTGCCTAACCAAATTGATTGCTACTTCAGAACTGAAATGTATGTACTGTGTTATCTAGACACAGCAGATATTTAGATGAGTTAATCAGACTGGGGAGATAAAAAGCAAGGAAATTAATGTGGCCATCACACCCAAAGGAAAATAAAAATACCATAACCTGCTGCAAGTACTTACAAATTGAGTCCCATTCCAATTGCATCTGTAGCAACTAAAATTTTGCATGGATCATCAGGATCATTGAATTTCTTTGCTTGTTCAAGCTTTGTTCCTACAACAGAATGACAGAACACTTTGCATAGCAAACTTCATACAAAATAAAGGTAATGCACCACTAAGTCCAATGTCATTATAACGGGCTGAGGAAAAAAAATAAATAAATTGGTATTTGATTGGTATTTGGCTGCTGTTGGCGGGGAGGGGGCAGGAGGGATTTAAATCATTCCCGGAGCTGTGGATAGACCTCATTTAATTGTATCTATCTGAAGATCAAAATTAAGTACTTAATAAAGGTCTAATCCCAAGATTAAAACACCAGTCAATGAAAGCTGATTACTTTCTCTAGCTATACAGAGAAGCAAAACCAGGAAACTTGCACTGCTTTATTTTAAAATAAAGAAAGCAGTACAAAGGGGTTTTTCCCAAAGAAAAGCCGCAAGAAACAGAACACTCTCTTAACAATAAGAGCAAGAGTGCTTTACCTGGTGGCAGACTGCCGTATATGACAGCACATTCTAACCCTCTGGCTTCAATCTGTCGGCTGACAGAGTAAATGTCATTCTTATTGAAACAGACAATGCAGTCCCCAGGACGGAGGTTATCCAAGGACTCCAAGGCATAATCCAGCACAGTCAGAGGAGTCAGTCTCTTGTAGTTTCGGACCTAGAATCAAAGTTGTCCAAGATGGCATTTTTTTTAACTCGAATTCCATCATATGGAGAATAACTATCAACACATCCTGTAAAGTCAGCAAACTTGAGAGAACCGTGCCCTCCCGGAAGATCAGAACGGTAAAGAAAGTCCCTAAACAGCTGTAGCAGCTGCATCATCCCCTGAAGGGAACTCGTCAAACCACTTATTTTCTTTCAGTAAAACAGTATCACTATTTAAAAAGAGAAAGGAAGAACTTTGCAACATCTTTGCTTTACAGAAATTGAGAAACATTTTAACAAGACCTCCTGCAGGATAACTGAGCAGTGATACCCCCAAAAGACCCTACATTTTTCCCGTTTTACAGCAAAGAGAACCTGATGTTCTGTTGATAGCTTCTCAGAATTACTTACTTCAACTTCCTCCCCTGTAGTGTACATGAGCTCTGTCACTAAGTCAATAGCAGCAGGTTCTCCACAAATGTGGATTTCTTCTGCACAGAGGCCTGAGGTCCAGTGAAAAAAAAGCAAAATGTTACTTGTTTATACACAACAGTAGCTTTAGCTAGCTCTTGAAGTATCCAAAAATTGTATTTTGGTTGCTAAACACAATGAGGACTGTATTTCACCTCCTTCAATGAGCCAAACCAGCACCTAAAGCCTCTCCCAGAACACACTATTTCCTTAGAGCTGCTCTTGTTCTCTTACCAGCAGGTGATAATTCATTAGTGGGATAATCAGAGCAGCCAATTCCTCATTACACCCTCTTGGCCAAAACAAGAGGTGTGCCCTCAGCCACTGAACAAAGGGAGCAAAGCTTTGAGCACGTTTCATTTACTACTCATGTTTTATTGACTCCCAAACCATAGCAGAACTGAGGAGTTTCGCTTCCTGCATGAATTCACCTCTAATTCAGTCAGAACAGAAAAGGGAAAAATAGGAGGTAAAGGAAGTGTGACAAATCTGCTGAACTTAGAATCAAAAGCAATGAAAGGAAGGGCTGAGGGGGAATCAGATTCCAAACTTCTGTTCCAAATACGAGGAAAAATGTTTCAAAAATTCCTCTTGAAAAATTCTAAAATTATCAAAATTAACATTCTTCTACGAATGTAAGAGATTAATGCAGCTCTATAAATGAGCCATTTCCAATTAACACTATAAAATATTTAAAGCTGCCATTTTTTAGCAGTATCTCTACATAAAGCAGTCTCTTGGAAACTGGTGTTGTTTTCACTGAATAGAAAAGCATACTTCTTGGAAATAGTCAATGTAAAAGGACAGCACAATGTAGTAAAGACTCCCTATCATCCAAAGAAGGAAAAATAAAAGGCGTCTGAATAAAAATTTAAAAACCCATTTGTTAAGTAAAACACGACAGGTAACTTGCTGTCATGCAGACAAATCCTGCTGTGGGAAGATATGAGGAAAAAATACTTTTATTTTGCATCACATATTATAACCATTTATGACTATACTGAGCTTGAATTTCATGTGCCATTAAGCTAATTCATTGCCAACACAAACAAACTCACCTAGAAGAGCTCTTGTCCAAGCCCAGCCTCTGGCAGGATCTCTGATCATCTGAATTTCATCAATCACAGCAACTTCATCTTAAAACAAAAAAAGGAAAATATGATGCACCAAGGAAGAGCATCTAGAACAGCAGTACAAGACACGAAGGAACTCACAGGTTTCCTAAAAAAGGTTGCTCAAACAAAGCTAATCCTCTATCACCAAAGAGCTATTCTGAGATGATCCAGGTTGTTTCAGCTGCTCTATCATAGTCCAGGAATTGTTCAAATAAGAGCAAAAAAAAAAGAGCTCAGCTACTTTTGAGTCCAAGCAATAACACACATAATGATACCACAGATAGGACTGCAACAATTATGTGTACTTACAAGGTGTATTAGTGCTGCACATTTCAATGGTACAAGCAACATGAGGAGCGTGTCTGGCATCTTCGTTGGCATACACACGCTCTTCTCCTGTCACCAGGTCACATGGCACATTCTAAAGGCATTCAGAAATCTCAGGTTAAGTTTCTTTAATATAAAAGAATCCCCTTTCCAAAGGGGACAAAATCAGTTTCTTACAGTAGTTTTTTGGACAGTATAATAGAAGCTATCCAGGAAATAACTACTTAGCCTTGAGGGACTTGTGCCTTATATTTACATCCTATCAGAGTGGAGGATTAATGAAGAGGTGGTATCTGTAATTAGATGCCTTCCCCTACTCCTGGCAGGGGGTTACATATTCCCCTGAGCATTTCAGAGCTGTCACACCTGCCACAAAAGAACTGCTACAAGAGTACAAGGGGCTCATAAAGCAAGACCCAGCAGTGAAGGAGCCTTGCAAGCTCCAGCCTGCTCCAGCTCCTTTGGCAATTGCCCTGCTGCCAGCCTCACCTGCTGCCTTATACTCACACAGCCAGAGCTCATGAGGATCAGATGTGAGAGACAGACAGCTGAGGCCACCACCCTGCCAGCCCTACACTCCTTGGTGCTGATGGCTGCTCCATCCAAACCTACAGCCACCTGCAGAGCCCTGCTGGAAGCCTTTGAGCCCCAAGGGCCTAAACATGATCCAGGAGCCACCAACTGAAAAGTTCTCACACACAGTAAACACATGGGAGAAAAATTCAGTCACCACTACCAAGGAACATCGCTGCATGGCACCCACAGTCACTATGTACCACAGCCACACGTGGTACATTACAGGTACAAGCCAGTCTTTCTCATGTGTTGCTCAGATAGACTGATAACAGGAGTTACACATTCTACATCAACAACAGAGAAATCACAACATCACTACTGTACACACACACTGTGCTCTATTAACACGGGATATGTGGTTATAATGCTTCAGAACTGGTCTAGTTCTCTGCAGCTGGAAACACACTGGTGAGGAGCCTCCAAAAATATGCCAGAAGCAATATAAAACACTAATGAAAATTTCCTCTAGGGACCTGATATACAGCACTGCTATTCAACTCAACACATCTGAATCTGCAGAATTTTTCAAGGGTGGTGAAGTGAATAACATTGAAGCAGAAGGTTGAGGGCAGTTAAGCAAGGGTAATTTTTTGTGTATAAGCTATAGTAAAGGTCATAGGCAAAGGAAGGCATGGTCCCTATGCTGAAAAACCTAATAGCAGAACCTGCCTAACCCAGGGAACAACAAATCACAGAAGAACAGAGGCAGGTGAGAGGGATGATTGCACAGCACGTGCTTTGGGGGCAGCACTGTTCCACTGGGGGAAATGATGTTCCATTCTGCTCCTAAAGCAGAAGTGCATAACTGGTTTCACGTAAGCTGAAAAGCAAAGGCACCTGTCCAAGCACAGGGCTCCAGGGACCACCTGGGGCCACTACAGGACTTTACAGACATGCATTCATGAGACTGTTCCAGTGCTAAGGATGTTGGTAAGTAATACAACATACTGACAGCATCATTACTCTTTTGGAAGATCTCATGAGCCAGAAGTTTTAGTGGACCGCAGTATATTCCAGATTTGGCTGACAAAAATCTCTGGATAGCATGGTAAGTTTTTCCACTGTTTGTAGGACCAGCATGGAATATTATCTTTCTCTGAATAGCCCTGGCATCTGGATACCTAAAGCAAAGACATAAAAAAGCAGATCTGTTGAAAATTATCTGGATACTGATTCAGGAGAAACTAGAAATTAGCTTCAGCATTTATTTATTAATAGATTTTAATGTGTGTTGAAAGGAGAAATACCAAGTTCTTAGAGATAGTATAAAGAGGTTACTATGTCTGACACATTGATCTTCTAAGTCATACAATGCTTTCAAAGATTCCAACTGAAATTCACACGTTGCGTTCAAAATAATTCTCATTACTGGTCCAATTCTCTCTCCTTCAGCTTATCAATATTTTAATGTTTTAATGTGCTACTTCCCAAACATATTGTCAGAAAATATCTTCCTGGAAAAGCCAGACCAACTCAGTGACTTTCATAGCTGATATAATCTTATTTTCTTTTTAATTCGCTGTTACGTACCTTGTAAAAAATGTAAGAGTTCCTCACACAAATTATTGTAAAAACAGAGAAATGGATCTGCAAACGTAGCACAATTACACTTAAGCCCACAGTCTATGAAGTTCTAGGACACTAAGAAGAGAAGACAATGCAACCGCTTCACCGCACTGACCAGTTGGGTGGCAGCCTCAAATCGCTGATCTTGCGCAGGTCGTCCATGCAGTCCAGCATTGGAAAGATCTGCTTTGCATGCCTCAGGAAAAATGGAAACAGATCGTCCACGTGACCTAGAAGAACAAATCCTTTTCAGAAAGTTTTGTGTGCTTGAGTGTGTACTTTCACAATAAACTTTGAAAAAAATTTTCTACTACTCCCACCGCACACTTATGTAATCCTTTCAACTTCTGGCTCTCTACAAAGTTCAATAATTATCTCAGTGGCAGGAAAGGAAACTTAACACGAGTGCATGGACTCATTCAGCAATGGAATACAAACGCAGTAACACGAAAAAATGCATCTCGTTTCAGTACATTCACTCTGGTCAGCCTACTTGCCTAGAGAACTTCTAAGTGAAATGAGAAACTGCAGAAAAGCTGGATGAGAAACAGCTTTTCTATCCTAAGAAGATTTTAGCCCTTTCTTCCTAAATTCATGCACTGCCTTCGAATAAAATAAAATAAAAACTTTTAAAGAGATTTTATGAATAAACAGAGAAAAACAGATTTGCAGAATCTCTAAGCTACTGAGACTTAAGATGCTGGTTCCAAATTCTAAGTTTCCAATCCCTAGGAGAGAAAATAAAAATACTAAAATCAACTCAGAAGAGAAATCCAGGTTCATTCTTCTGAATGTTTGCAGAGTAGACACGTGGGCCTTAAAGGTCTCATTTCAGGTCACACTCTGACTGTCCAGGTCTCACAGAATTTCAAAGAACTATCTTGATCTAAAAAGCTGTTATTATCAAACATACACACACAAAAAGAAAAAGCAGTGGTTTGGAGTTTGTTGGGAGTTTTTTTTGTTGGAAGGGGGGAATGTTCTATTTTGGGGGAGGGTTAAATTGAGAATTATTATTCAATGAATAAAAATTATTGTGGATTTTTTTAATGTAATACATTTAATTACCGTCGAGACAAGCAAAACTCAAATTAAAAAATGTCAGTACTTCTGTATATGAGTTTTAAGGCATAATGCTCATATATAACTAAACAAGGAGTGGAAATAAGAAAATCCTGTGGAACATTTTATGCACAAGTAATATAATGAGACAATTTCCTAAGATTGCCGACATTTAAAATCTACACATTTACATTGTAAGACAAAACTAATGGCCACTGTAACCTTTACATTCCCCTCACTAAAACACACACACCATGCAGCTCAGACCCTGGAGAAAGCTGATTCTGCTGTTCCCTGCTGCCATCACCTCTCAGTTAAGCGCTGGTAATCACAACACAGGATGCACTAAGCAGGCAAACACACCTCTGTGAGTGCCACAGGGAAGCAGACCATTGTCACAAACCTGTCCCTAAAGCCACCTGGCCGGGACAAAGCTCTCCAAGTGCCCCCTAGTGACTACTGGATTTTTAAAAGAGGAATAAACAGAACAGCACTGTTTTCATTTCAGCCCTGAACAGACGCTGTACAACAACAGGCTGCTTCTTGCTAACACCTCCACATCGTTTATTTCCACTTCAGAAGATTTAAGAACAGAACATTCCCTCCTAGAATGGGCACAAATGTTTCTGATAGGGAAGCAGAGATTTTTAATCTCTCTGACAGCATAGTAGGGGGTCCACATGTACGTAGTTAAGTACACAGGGCAAAAACAAATAAAAATGCACATTTTATTTTACAAGCACTCCAGATACTTGCCTGCACCACAGCATATATCATTGAGAATAATATGCAAATCAGCACTCACAGAACTGGATTCCATGATATACTTCCTAAAGCTTATAAATGCTTGGTGAAAGAGGCGAGCTGCAAAAAAAACAAACAAACAAACAAAGGAACAAAATGAATGTGGGCAGGATCAGAAAATTCTCTTTGTAAACATCCAATAAAACACTGAAGCAGTTCATTAAAAACCTATACCTTAATATAAGCTATTAGAAGTAAATATAAAGGTTATTTGAACCAAGTGGCAGAGACAACGTAAAGAAGCAGCGTTATGATGAACAGATCACATACAAAAAGATCTAATACCATATCTAAATTAAAACAGATTTCACATTAAAATAACATACACTTAAAACATTTTCTTACCATCTAGTCCATTTTCTGCTCCTAGTCTTTGAATTTCTTTTCTTTTGTAGAACTTGTTTAAGTTTTTTAGAACTTCACCTGTAGAAAAAGAAGAACCTTTCTTTTAGCTTCCTCAAAATTAAATCACGTTCTCCTGGCCCCAAGATCCTCGTTATAGTCTCCTTACTCTGGAGAGAGGGAATCTTTCCATGCTGAACAGACTCAAATGAACTCTCCCTAAATCAAATACAATCAACGAGTGAGATTCGGACTACTGTGAAGAAGGACAACCCTTAACTGCAGCACAGCTCTGAGTGCCACATGGAGTCTGTCCTTAAACACCTCCAGAGCTGTAATTCAAACACCTCACTGGGCAGCCCCTTCCAGCGTTTAATCACTCTTCCTGTGAAGAAATTCATCCCAATGTCCAACCTAAACCTCCCCTGGCACAGCTGGAGGCCGCTTCCTCTTGTCCCGTTGTTGCTTCCTAGGAGCAGAGCCCGACTCCCCTCCGGCTGCAGCCTCCTGTCAGGGAGTTGTAGAGAGCGAGAAGGTGACCCTTGAGCCTCCTCTCCTCCTGGCCGAGCCCCTCAGCTCCCTCAGCCGCTCCTCATCAGATTTTTGCTCCAGCTCCGCTGCCCTTCTCTGGACTCGCTCGAGCTCCTCAACGTCCTTCCAGCACTGAGCGGCCCAGAGCCGGACACAGCGCTCGAGGTGCGGCCCCACAGCCCGCCTCCCGTGCTGGCGGGCGAGGCCTCACGGTCGGTGCCGGAGGAGGCCCCCCCCCCACA
>VZTH01017845.1:151280-165402 GCA_013397815.1 Aleadryas rufinucha | reverse complement strand
CACTTACATGAGGGAGTTGGATTTGCTCTCAGCCGAAGATATCCGCGTTAGGAGTATCCTAGCATCAAGTACACAGAGTCTTTGCTTTATCAAAGTGCCGCAGTAATAAAACAGTTCTTACAGAAATGTAATTTGATTATTTAACTTACTCATAAAGTAAGGTTACCGATGACACTTGCACCGGAGTCGAGAAGCCTTGGTTTAAAAAGGCCAAGTGAACTGCAAGTGCAAGCTGCCCTCCTCACAGCAGGCTTCGATTTGCGCCCAAGCCACAGGCCCGGTAACAGACCCCACGCTCTGCGGTGAACAGATGAACACTAGCTCCTTTAAGCTACTTCTTCAAACGCTAAATGCCTACGAGATGATGCTAAAGACAAACAATCTGCTATGCCAGACAAGCTTCTGAGTTTTAAGGCTTGCCTTGCTTGAAATACCTTTGCAGAAGAGCACAGAAAGCTTGCTTGCCCTCTTAACAGGCCCAGAAGGATGTCCTTTGAGGGCATTTTACCTCTCCTGTCAGGACAGTTACAGAGACTGACTGTGAAGACAGTGGAATCATGAAGCCAGGAGGAAACACAGTTTCACGTATTTGCAAAATAATCAATGTTACCAGCATTTACTTCATCAGAAAGATAACTACGTTCAAATACTTTACCCACTCACCACCTGCAGGTGAACTCATGACAACATCTCTACAGTCACTAATTACTGGGTAACAAGCCCCCAGAAGTTAGGAGTGACTCATGTGAAAGGCTTAGAGAAGTTTGACAGAGAACTGGGGGAGAGAGGGCAAAGATGCTTGCCGATATTCTTTGTTACTGACAGATGCAAAGCCTCCCAGAACCGTCGGTGAGGTGTCTGAAGGCTCCACAGTTACCAGTCACAGTGCACGTACATGCAGCTCCAGTTAAACCCTGTCTAACGTAGTAATTTAGGAGATTTAGGACAAATGCACCATAAACCTTGATTTTTAGTGTGATTTAGTCAATTGTGTCTTAATGCAGTTTCAAAACAAAACAAAGCAAGTAAGCGACATTGGAAACAAACATGCAATAAACAACATGAGAGAAGGGGAATGCTTTAAATCTACACTGTAGAGGTGAGCAGCAAAAATCAAATATACCAGCCTACCATGCATGGAAATAACTAGATTTAAGCTTTTGCATACCCAAGTGCATATAACATTATCAAATAAAAGTAGATGTGCAGTATAAAATAGTAGCTTAAGAAAGTTCCAGTGTTTGAGAAAGCACTTTATTTTAAATGTATATACATACTTGAATGTTTAACTGAAGAACGCTTTAGTAGTATGGGAAACGCAGCACTGCAAGATGAAGGAAGACAGTTGTAATGGGAATTCTGGCCTTCTTTTCCCACAGGCTGCTGCCATCTTTAACCTGCTGAAGCATTGCAAAGTTTTTCACCTTAGACCAGAGTTCACATTTCGGGCTGCTCAGCAGATGCTTGTGATTCTGGAGATTCAAATCTCTGGTGGAAGTTTGTCCGTTGTTTCCTCAGCTTCTCAGGAGCTTTTCTCCATAAAATTATTTCCTGTTCGAGGAAGAAAACACTCTTGAAAACAACATTTACCATTAAGGCAACAGCATCAAGTATCTTAAGTTCCTGATAAACTAAGACTTTTGGGAAAATAAAAAAGATAACCAAACAAAAGATCCCACTTTTCACCTTAGACCAGTGCTTACCAGTGCGGTTCATATGAAAGTAACAAAGACACCACCTTCAAGTTTACATATTTAGTTACTGCTTGAATACTTGCAATCTTGAGCAGTCACCTCTTCCTTAACTATCCTACCCTCAATTTTAATAGTATTGAAGAGTTCAAGAAATTTTTCTTCCTCCTTTTCTCAAAGTCCAAAGCCTACCATAGCCACCATATGCTCCAGCTACCTCTGGTTTTCCATGTTTAACTACACTGTCTTGTCTATTTTGTAGCAGGAAGATTCTGATCTAATCCACATGGCTTCTTCCAGTGACCCTTTTGGCTACACCTTTCCTCAGCATCACCTCATCTTCTCTAACGTTTTCAGTCAAATGTCTTAGCCTTTACTAAGACTTCGCAGTTTTGAGCCCAGGCTAATGCAGGAAGGGAGATTTCTCTGCAGGAGTGTAAGAAAGCAAACAAAGGCACCAGTAGCTCATTTTTCCCCACCCAGTGTTTTGTCTGTGCAAATGCAAGCTCTATGGTACCAAGCATCCTATCCTCGCTGGAATAGCACCCAACATCCCCCCTGGCTCCTTTTCTGCACGCTAACATCATCTACAGAGCTGTCAACACGCTTGCCAGCAGAAATGCTTATGCCACACACGAAGCACAGGTGGCTTCTAACCTGCTGAGGGTTCAAAGCAGCATGTGCAACAGCCCAGGTAATTCTGCAACAGAACTGCTGTGGGCCATACCTGCTGTTTGAAGTATCGTCTGTCTTCTTCATCCACAAGCACCAGATTCAAGAAGTACCTCACTGAAAATTTTTTGTTCACATCCCTCATTGTTGGAGTTGGGTCGTAGCCTGCTAAGAATAGTCTTATAGGAATTGATTCACCTTAACAAAAAAAAAGAAAGCTTAAATTAGTTTCTTAAAACTGGAATAATTAATACAGTTTCAGAAGACGTGCAAAATAAAGGCAGTTTCCCAAGCACTGTCTGTGCCTGTTCCTTGGTTAAAAAAAAAAAACCAAACCAAACCCAAACAAACAAGACAGAACATCCACCAAAAAATCAGAACCACAACACTGAGCACAGAGACAGTATGAAATGAAAAGTGAGAACCCTTTCTCAGTGCAATCATAGTAGCCAGGAAAGCCAGAAGGATCAGTATTCTGAACTCTCTAGAGCTGGTCCACGCCACAGAGTCAGGTTTGATGAAAGAATCAGTCATAGAGTTTCCAACAGTAAATAAGGGTAAAAGTTACTAGGATCCCAAGTGAAATGCCCTAAGGCCATAAAAATGTCTTCTCTGAATTGAAAATGCACCATCATTTTAGCAACCTAAGGAGAAGTGTGGTTTCTCCAGTAAAAAAAAAATTGTGTAAGTCATCTCTTCTGCCCCAGATCTTTTAAACAGTATTTTAACACTAAATGCTCACCCTTTAAAACAATCACAGTTCTTTACCTTTAACTGGTGCACCATCCATTATTTCGTACTTTGCAATGGTTTCGGTCTCTGTTGTGGTACTGGGTCCTGGTGAAACAAGTTTTCACTGTGAGAACACACACTTCAGTTTTAAACATTCACACAGTTTTATCACAACCATTCCCATTCTGCAGCATTTAAATTAACACAGCACTGCATTTTTGCCTTCATCTTGCATGTAAGTCAGACACGACTAAAGCAAGCAAAACCCTCTCCCAGGCAGGACATCTCTTTCTTACTCTCCCCCTGCCACGCTGACACAGAAGAGGCAGTAGCCAGAGCTTCAAAGGAGCCCTGGATATGCAAGCTTTAAATAAGGGACAAGCAAGAGGGTCTGGAATCTTGAAACTGCTCTGTTTGGTGAGCAGTGCTAGCAACTGATACTGCTAGGCCATGCTCAGACTGGAAACCTGAAGGGTTATCAGCCAGCTCAAGAGCCAGAAATAAAGTAGTGCTTTCTGCCCTTCCTCTATTAGAAGCTTTCTCACTCTTCATACAAGAAGCTCCCAAGAACCCCAGACACTGGGGAACGAAGTGATGAGCCACAGCCTCTTACAGCCGTCCTGGTTCCAGCGTGCACAAGCCTGATCTGCAAAAACAAGCTGTTTCTGCTTCAAAGCCGCTTGATACTTCCATCACATCAGTTCTTTTAGGATGACAGAAAATGACACATTTCTAGAGCATGACTGATTCATCCTAATGTTCACCAAGCCCCCTTAACCAGTTAATCCCTGTAGAGGCAAGGGGGTCTTCAGGATGCATTTCACACCTCTTCCCTTGTTCATTATTTATTAAGGTTAATTAAGCTACTGTAAATTTATGCCCAAGTTCCATTTACAAGGGTTCACATTTGTGAAGAGTCACAATCCCAGAACAACTAAACAGACTGACAATGTTGACTAGAAAGTATTATTGCCAAAGCACAAAATTCAAATGGTAGTCAAACACCAGTGAGAAAAAAGCTGGTGGAGCACTAGTCTAGCCAGAGCTGCAACTACTGACTTCACTCTCCAGGTCTGCATAACGCTCAACTGGCACACAAGTTGCCATTTCCTTTGGACTTTGTTTCTCTTACCAATTCCAGTAATCTCCTTTTTGATCAGCTGCAACTCCATGTGCTGAATTTTTATTCTCACTAGGAGGAAATAAATTTTTCCAACAATCACATCCTTTAAGTGATACCTTTAAAAGAACAAAATGGGGGGTTTTGTTAAAGAACAAGCACAGGTTTTACACCTTCTTGAACACAAGTCACACAGGCAGTTATCTTATCTGCCTGGTAACTACTTAGAGCTTACTTCCCCACTGAACTAAGCACCTCAGCCAGACCAGAGCAACTACAATATTTCCCTCATTCCATCAGTACCAGTAAAGGAAGTGCTATTAGTCATACTGAAAAGGTGTAAATGCAAAAATCAGGTCTTAAATATTTGCTAGTGACCTTCCTGTTAGTACTGAAGACAGAAGAGCCAACTGTTTTCTCACAAAGGCCATTGTGTAATTAGTACTTTATATTTTAAGCCTGCAGAAGACGAAGTTGGTCATCATATATTACATACTGTACCCTTTTATACCAAGTTATTTGCTTGAATGCATTTTGCTCTGACACTTACTTTGACTTATTGTATTCAAACTCTATATGGAGACAGTCTTCAATGCCTACTTCCATCTTGATGGAGTTGTTTACATCTGGGTACGTAGCAAGCTGGTGAACAATCAGATCATATTCTTTCACCAAGTCTGACAGCCGTCTCACGATTGTCACTTTTAGAAAATACCTAGGCAGAAAGACACTGAATTAGCCAGAATTGTTCAGATTTATTAAGTAAGAGTCCTTGTGTTCTGAAGTACAGATATTCTTTGAAAGACCAGTATACAATCTCATAAGACTCAGTAGAAAAAAAGACACCAAAGCACAAGACAAAACACTCACATGTGGGAGTGGGTATGCTGGTTTTTTTTTAAAGGAGAGATATGGACTGTCTTCACTTGAGTGAACTGAAGAATTTTATTTATACAAACAGCAGTGAACAATTTGAAATTAAGTAGAAAAGACCACACTGTTACAGTCTCAACAACTCCAATCTAGGCACACTAGCTACTGGCTATTACATATTCTATATAATAACCAAAAGGAGGAAGAGGGGGCAGCAAATTTGCTAAATTATGAATTTTCTGCAGGGGAGGAGAGGAAAAATAAAAGGTTTAACGGTTACAAACCTCAGTCTGACGTTGGCACCAATGTAGGATTCATATGGCTTTTCAACCTGCATGAATTCAAAGTCATAGTTTCTGCTTTGGGTCAGTTCTCCAGGTAAGGCCAGTTCTTTCACTAAGTTTACAAATTCATGGGTATTACTTTTGTCATTGAAGAGTTCTAAAGTTAGGAAGTTAAAGGAAAATATGTTTCAGTGTTTATTTTTAGCATACAAAACTGTCTCTAATTCAGCAGGAGCACGTGGGAGAGTACAACAGAAGCAATTAACTTAAAATACACATATTTGGCCAAATGTTTTATTCAGGTTTTTGAATTACCTTCAGTTCTAGCAACCTACAGGTAGCATCCCTAAAGAACTAACTGGAATGAAGAGAACACATTTAAAGCTTCACTAGCATGGCATTGTTTTTTAATGACAGTTTAGCTAGCTTTAATAAGTAGTTCTTGCTTTGCGTGCTCTGTAATTAGCATTGCCTGGTTTTGGCTTCCAGCATTTATTGCTGCAGGGACAAAACCTAAGCAACGTCAAGACTGGCTTATTTAGGACAGGCCAGTGATCCAAACTGGTCTCCTGCAAATTAACAACATCTATCAAATAATTTATTGTTACTACTAGTCTGCAATCAAATGGCTTATTATGACCCCTGGTCTAAGTCAGTCATTTGGAAACAAAAGCAGTTTCACAGCAACAGCATCTCCTGTCCCCAGAGCAGCATCAGTTATTCATTCCTAGATCTGTGTCATGCAATTCTCACCTAAAATTACCCTAAAAATCAAAACCCAAACACTTCCATATCTAAAAATAAGCTTCTCGACCATTCAAAACTGAACATAAACACTGGTAGTTGGTTTTACACAGACTGAAGTTTTTCAGAAAAGAATAAATGAACTAAACACACCAACTCCACAGTTTATCACTGCCAATTTGGTAGAAACTGACACTAACTAGTAACTCCTATTTCTAGTATGACCACAAATTATCTAAAAATGTACTTAGTTTGCTCTGACTAGCATTTATCTAAGACATAGTTTATTTACTGCTGCATATCAAATACTTTTTGTGCCAGTCAGTCAGAAAAGCTGTACTCTGAAGAGCTGGTTCAAAACACAGCTTTGATAAGGAGTTAGTCTCCAAATAGTGCAGAGAGATCACACGACTGGAATACTTTCTGCATTTCTATACTAAAACTTGGAAGGATGCAAGAAAATGTGGACAAGTACAAAGAGCAGTAGTTTAAACCACTTCTGCATAACTCTGTGGACTCCTAAATGTAGCATAACAAAGTTCCAGAAATGCATGAATTTCAAGGAACACTCCATCAAATTTAATTCATCCAGAGAATAAAATGTATAATTCAAGAGTAGATGAAAAACAATCTGTACAGCTATTAGAAGACAACAACTAAATGACACTGACATACATGAGCTCTTTTTCTCCCTGCTGCCTATGTGCCTTGCTCCCATCACAGTGCTGCTTTATTCTGAAAGTTTAATTTTACAGCCTTACTGATCAAAACCTCAAAGCATAAAGCAGCAAGTGCCAGGTCTCAGTCATATCTGCTACACAACACTTCAGACACAGACTACTGGAGCCTACTGACTGATCAGAAATAGGGAATTTGTGAAATTCCATTTAAAGTCAACTATATGAGGCTGAAACTTGAGTAATTACTTCCAAGAGGGACAGTAAGGCAAACAGCTCTCTGAGAGGGAAGGAACTCTAGCATCAGCCTAAGGATGCAGAGAAATTACCTGGAATGGTAAGAAGTCAGATATAATAAAGATTCCTCATAGTTCAACTCTAGGCAGACTTAGGTAGTTAAAAGAAATTTAAATTTCTAATAGGTTTTATAAAACCAACTGCCATAGATTTTTTTTAAGTATTTTGCTAGAGGCTGCCTCTTAATTTCTTTCTATGCCTCTTCTCTTTCAGAGAAGGCCACAGGTCTGTTTTTCCTAAATCTCTAATGGTTATTAACCAAACTCTTAGCTAGTCTTAGACAGACTGAATACTCACCAACCCGGTTCTCCCTCACACGTACATCTCTTTCTCCCAATGACTTTCTGAGAAGCACAGATTAGTACATCACTTGCTTTAAAGTAAGGAAGATAAAACTTTCCTCTGGCACTTATCATCCACTGATCAGAACAGGTTGCATTGTCTGAGCTGGACTGCTGACAGTCACAAGTGCCAAGTTCCACAAGCCACAAGCACCTAAAAGCCCCTTTTTAACTTAAACTCACCAATTTGTCCTACAAATTCAATTCTAATTCCTTGGTGCTCTAGTCTCTTCCCATGCTTAAGGGAGACGTTCACCTACCAAGGTAAAAAAGAAAACAAAACCAAACACAGGTTAAATATTTTCACCCTTTTCATTCTAACACGATCTCAAAAGGAATACATATTAGTACAAGCCTATGAAAACCAAGATCTCCTCAACAGCCCCACCTGAGCTTGAAGGCAGCCAAATCAAACAGCTGATTATGAAATTAAGCAGTTCCAAGGCACCACTAAAACATTCAAGAAAAATCTAATCATCCACGAGACTGAATTTTGTAACTAAAATTGAAACTTTCAAGTCCCAAAATTAAGTATCCAAGCCAGAGCTCAAGCAGAGCCAGTCGTGATGCTTCAAAGCATCTTCTGACAGTCCCGTTTGGAAGGTCAAAAATGAACTGCCACGAGATTGATTCCTTTCAAGTCAAGTGAGTTTCAGTCCCTTCCCTGGCACATAGCTAAATATTGGTGTTGGCAAAGTCAATGAAAAATAACACATCATGAAACCTGCTATGAAGACTTTCATTTGTGACTCTTGATTCTCAAAAACAGACAAGGAAGGATTCCACAAGGTTACTTTGTCTTGAAATATGTAGATACTAAGCATACAGAATGTTTTCTCATAAAGCAGCAATGACCAGAGGAATTCCCGTACTTTAAAATCCAGTACGCTGTCAATATCTGAGTGGGAAGTAAACCACTCAAACAATCCATCTTTGTGGTGAAAAAAAGGAAGGGGTAGAGGAAAGCTTTTTGGAAAAGTCCAAAAATTACTGGTCTCCCAGACGTCCTCATGCCACTGCGCTTGTGGTAGCCAAAACTCATCAGGCGCCTCTCAGACGTTGCCGACACAAGCAAGCAATGCTCCAGCCTCTGATCATAAGCTTCTCCCTCAGCTTCCTGGGTCTGAGGCTCATCTTGTGGTCCTTCACATACATCCCTGTAAGGATCTTTCAGGAGAAGCGGGATCTTCGTACAGAAAGGTATCGCCAGGGCAGGAAGATGCCCAGTGAAAGAGGTCAGTCGAGATCAGAGCAGGCATTTTGAAGTCAATCTCAGAACCCAACAAGACCCAACTCAAGTCTTTTGAAGGAAAAGTGAATCATAACAGAAACATTCATAGAATGGCTCCAGTNTAGTTCAACTCTAGGCAGACTTAGGTAGTTAAAAGAAATTTAAATTTCTAATAGGTTTTATAAAACCAACTGCCATAGATTTTTTTTAAAGTATTTTGCTAGAGGCTGCCTCTTAATTTCTTTCTATGCCTCTTCTCTTTCAGAGAAGGCCACAGGTCTGTTTTTCCTAAATCTCTAATGGTTATTAACCAAACTCTTAGCTAGTCTTAGACAGACTGAATACTCACCAACCCGGTTCTCCCTCACACGTACATCTCTTTCTCCCAATGACTTTCTGAGAAGCACAGATTAGTACATCACTTGCTTTAAAGTAAGGAAGATAAAACTTTCCTCTGGCACTTATCATCCACTGATCAGAACAGGTTGCATTGTCTGAGCTGGACTGCTGACAGTCACAAGTGCCAAGTTCCACAAGCCACAAGCACCTAAAAGCCCCTTTTTAACTTAAACTCACCAATTTGTCCTACAAATTCAATTCTAATTCCTTGGTGCTCTCGTCTCTTCCNACATCACTTGCTTTAAAGTAAGGAAGATAAAACTTTCCTCTGGCACTTATCATCCACTGATCAGAACAGGTTGCATTGTTTGAGCTGGACTGCTGACAGTCACAAGTGCCAAGTTCCACAAGCCACAAGCACCTAAAAGCCCCTTTTTAACTTAAACTCACCAATTTGTCCTACAAATTCAATTCTAATTCCTTGGTGCTCTAGTCTCTTCCCATGCTTAAGGGAGACGTTCACCTACCAAGGTAAAAAAGAAAACAAAACCAAACACAGGTTAAATATTTTCACCCTTTTCATTCTAACACGATCTCAAAAGGAATACATATTAGTACAAGCCTATGAAAACCAAGATCTCCTCAACAGCCCCACCTGAGCTTGAAGGCAGCCAAATCAAACAGCTGATTATGAAATTAAGCAGTTCCAAGGCACCACTAAAACATTCAAGAAAAATCTAATCATCCACGAGACTGAATTTTGTAACTAAAATTGAAACTTTCAAGGCCCAAAATTAAGTATCCAAGCCAGAGCTCAAGCAGAGCCAGTTGTGATGCTTCAAAGCATCTCCTGACAGTCCCATCTGGAAGGTCAAAAATGAACTGCCACGAGATTGATTCCTTTCAAGTCAAGTGAGTTTCAGTCCCTTCCCTGGCACATAGCTAAATGTTGGTGTTGGCAAAGTCAATGAAAAATAGCATATAATGAAACCTGCTATGAAGACTTTCATTTGTGACTCTTGATTCTCAAAAACAGACAAGGAAGGATTCCACAAGGTTACTTTGTCTTGAAATATGTAGATACTAAGCATACAGAATGTTTTCTCATAAAGCAGCAATGACCAGAGGAATTCCCGTACTTTAAAATCCAGTACGCTGTCAATATCTGAGTGGGAAGTAAACCACTCAAACAATCCATCTTTGTGGTGAAAAAAAGGAAGGGGTAGAGGAAAGCTTTTTGGAAAAGTCCAAAAATTACTGGTCTCCCAGACGTCCTCATGCCACTGCGCTTGTGGTAGCCAAAACTCATCAGGCGCCTCTCAGACGTTGCCGACACAAGCAAGCAATGCTCCAGCCTCTGATCATAAGCTTCTCCCTCAGCTTCCTGGGTCTGAGGCTCATCTTGTGGTCCTTCACATACATCCCTGTAAGGATCTTTCAGGAGAAGCGGGATCTTCGTACAGAAAGGTATCGCCAGGGCAGGAAGATGCCCAGTGAAAGAGGTCAGTCGAGATCAGAGCAGGCATTTTGAAGTCAATCTCAGAACCCAACAAGACCCAACTCAAGTCTTTTGAAGGAAAAGTGAATCATAACAGAAACATTCATAGAATGGCTCCAGTAAAACAGAGTGATAGCAAGGAGTTCCTAGGTGCAATAATGAATGCAGAGAAATCTCTCTGGCAGTCTCAACTTCACCGTCTTTTTTTCCCAGTACGAGAAACTCCTGTGGACTCAGCAGTCAGCTGAACTTCATATGTTGCTCCTCTGATGCAATCCAGAAACCACTTCAGGGCATGGAACTCAAGGCTTATCTTCAGGGTTTGCAAATTTTTGACTGCACCAGCCAAAAATCACTGTTACGTGTGTTGGATTGTGGATTTTGGAGTTCAAAGGGAAGGGGAAGCAGGGGGACGCATTACCAGAAGCGATGGTAGGATTGCACATCATTGCACAAAAACCTTGTTCATAAATACGAGATGACCGGAAAGAAATGAACAGCTACTATTCAAAAATGTTGAGTTTTATCAGCTGCCTCAATGACTGTGGTTAAAAAGAGCATACATAACAAAACAGTTTCCTCTTTGAATAATAACACAAGCTGAAAATGCAGCTCTTACAGTAGTTTTTCATTTACCTACCTATATGCACTTGCATGCCAGAATCAGTACAGTAATTAATAGACACATTTAAACAAAAAATTACCTTTCCTGAAACAGATTCTCCATCATAGAAGAGAAAATGCTTTTCTACTTTACCATCTTCTGTTTTGATTTCTGCCGGTTTTCGTGTTTCAGCATCATTAAGTACAACATCAATCTCACAAACAGGAACAAAAAGGTTTCCAAGAAAACTCTGGAATAACAAGAATTGGATAAGTTACTACACAGTGGACACTCAATTTTAAATGTGGTGTTTACTTGCAACTGTACACGATATACAGGGGAAAAAAACATTTGTGTTCCCATGGAGTTACAAAGCCATTATGTATGAGAGACCCAAGAAACAGTGATGACAAAGGACAGCTGTTCATCTAGGAAATAACTGAAATCAGGTTGGTAACAAGCTCTTACAAAATAGAATGTTTATAAAAAGTACACACTCTAATTACCATTACTACCACTAAAAAAAAAACCCAACAAAACAAACACTAGAGCAAAGCAGAATGGAAAGAAACAAGAACAGGGGATATAATGCAAAACCCAAAGCATTCCCCCTGGCTCGGGAAGGGGAATAGGGATTTTATTTGCTGCCTCTGCCCACCCACCACAGTTGTCTTAGCAAACAGAACCAGGAGCTTTGAGAGGCAGCAGTTCTTCACACAGCCCACCTCAGCTGCACAAGGCTGCCATCAGAGAGAGTGGGTGTTACAAGTTTACCTGTAACACTGCTTTGGGCACAATGTTTGTCCTCACCTCTCCTCAGCATTCTTTGTGCTCGAACTTTTGACCAGCACCAAACATGAGAACCTGAGAGACCATCCTTTGATCTTACACAAACACTTCTTGCAAGAAGCTGCAAAACATGTTAGTGGCTCTATGGGAAACTCAGCAAGATTAGTACAAAAGCCAACATTTTCCTCCAAAGATTTAGGCACAAATCTGCTTTGATGTACTAAAGCAGATGACACTTCACTAATTCAGTGTGATTTTTATGGTTTTTTGAGAAGTAACACTATGTTCTCCATGAGAACATCTGCTTCAACCAGATGAATTTGGTATATACATTAAACAGTCTGTCCTGGTTTCAGCTGGAGTTAAGTTCTTCTAGAGTTGATTTCTTCTCAGTAGCTGATACAGTGCTGGTTTTTTGATTCAGTCTGAGAATAACAGAGGTAACACAGTGATGTTTTAGTTGTTGCTAAGTCAGGTTCATCCTAAGTCAAGGACTTCTTTGTGCTTCATGCTCTGCCAGTGAGGAGGCACAAAAAAGAGCTGGGAGCATGGCCTGGACGGGTGACCCAAACCAGCCAAAGGGATATTCCACACCTCGGAGTGTCCTGCCCAGTGTATAAACTGGGGGAGTTACCTAGAAGGGGCTGACAAGGTTCTCCCAGCAGTCAGCAGGTGCTGAGCAATTGTATCGTGCATTACTTGTTTCTTTTTCTTTTTATTATTGTTGTTATTACTTACCGTTATTACTATATTTTACTTTGCTTCAATTATTAAACTGTTATCTCAACCTGCAAGCTTTACTTTTGCTTCTCCTCCCCATCCCACCAGGGTAGGGAGGTGAGCGAGCAGCTGCGGTGGTGCTTTGTCGCCAGCTGGGGTGAAACGACACAATCATTCTCACTTCACCAATTTCACATTAAAAAAAAGGAGTCAGAACACTTTCCAAGACATTCTGGGGACCTGACGTTTGAAATGCAGCATAAAAAACAAAGAGCCTAGGGGAAGATTTGAGCTGAATGCTACTGCTTAGCAGTAGGAGCACTGAGTTTGTGCTCACCCCTCCTAGCGCAGAGAAGATCCAGACCAGGCTGGAGCTACAGAACGCTGATTCACACAAGACCAAACTGACTTTGTAGGTGTTCAGTAATCGGCCCTAGTTCAATCCACAAAGACGTGTATGACTCTAACTGAAACCCTGTTATATCTACAACACATTCTGAGGGGAAAGCAGCAGCAGATGACGGACAAGGCCATCAGATAAAAGACCAAAATGTCTCACACATCTCTGCCAAGCACGGATTTCTATTACTGCTGAAAATTTTTCTGTTTTTAACGGTGCACAGTAGAACCATTACTGATTCTTAGCTTCTGGGGAAGGGCAAGAGAAGAAGAAGTCAGTTTCAACAAGAATTCCAAATTGTAGACTATTTTGAATACAAGATACTTTTGAGCACTGCCACATTTTTTCCTTGAAACTGTACTTGTTTTCCAGATTAGTCTTATACTCGCCTCCAACTAAACAAGGAAGCACATTATATTTCGGCAAACTAAACAGGAGGCTCTCGAAGTACCTTGTGAATTACGAAGCTGACCATTTAAATGGTCAACCAGACCAAACACTGGTAACACATCACTCCTCAGGAGACTGCGTGTAGATATTTCAACTGCACCCCTTCGAGATTAGCCATGATCTCCTCCAGACAAAACAAGAACACATGAAATAAAGAAGTCAACAGCTGGTATCGCCTCCAGTTGCTATCGAAGATACTGCTGCGGGGAAACTATGCAAAACAAGAAGTATTTTAAGAAGCTATCATAGGGCTTATTATGTTACAGTTTAAGAGAATGCAGACAGAGAACTGGAGTGTCCAGAAACTGGCCAAATGCCAGGCTACGCTCTTGGTTTTGTGCAAAAGACGGACGCTGGAGATTCTGCTACATCAGGACCCAAATCAACCTGCGTTCAGCCCTGAAGTGTAATAGCTGCACTGAAGGGCTCGTGGGACTGCCAGCGGCTGACAGAGGGTGCAGAAATCCCAGCTCCAGCCTCACACGGAGCCCTGAGCAGCTTCTGCCCGCGCAACAGAGAGACACGCGTTAAGGAACCCCAACACCCCAGAACCACAAAGCCATGGATCCAGATGACTCTTTACGACACGTTATTTTTTTAACTTCTTCCTAACAGCACACCGAGCACTTCGCCGAGCCTGCCAGGCGCAAGGCGGCCGCC
>VZTH01017845.1:128407-148626 GCA_013397815.1 Aleadryas rufinucha | reverse complement strand
AGCCACACTGTGGCAGGACTGTCAAGGCGGGAATAATAAACGTTTTGGGGTGCTAGCATTAATGACAACCGCGTGGCAAATGAACTTACAAGGATGGGTCTGCCATGGGAGGAAGGATCCTGTTGGCTCCACCGCTGGGCACGTGAAACCAGGGCCCCTTCTCCTCGATGCAGTTAGCGGACCAGGCGTCAGGCCGGCACCTCACTCTCTTGTACCTCGCCCTCTGCATTGGAGCACCTGAGGGAATCAGCCACACATTATCCACGAGGACCAGGACATTGTTCACCAGGTCCTAATAACTTTATGAGCACCTAATAAGGCTTAAAGGAGCGGATGAAAGTAATTTGTGTGGCCCTGATTGCTCAACCTCCGGAAAACTAAAGTAACCCTGAAAACTTTTTTTTTAAAATGGCTATTGACATCCTAAGTGACGTTTTTGCCATCAGAGACATCCAACACATCTCACACACGGCACCAGGAAGTCCATGAAAAATCCCTGGGAATCCCCTCACGCACGGCACCGGGAAGTCCATGGGAAACCACTGCCATCACAGCACGGCTCATCCCCAGCTCACGGTGCGGCACAACCATGGGGGACCTGAGGGCTCAGCCTCCTGCGGCTCTCCTTGAAGGTGGAGGTATGTGAAAATAATGTGAAAATCTCTGGGGACAAGGCACCCAGCAGACAGCTGGCTCCTGTGCTCTCCTTCCTCTTGTTGTCTTCAGCTCTGCCCCTTTGAGTGCAATGGGATGAGTTTTGATGGGGAGGTGAGAAACTCAAGGTGTGCCACAGGAGCAGGTTTGAGGCTTACGTAGGCTCAGAGCACTTGCCAGAGGAGAGACAGTTCAGGTGTCTCCTAGACACAACAAGGTTTTGTAAACCCGCATTTTCAGTTCTGGTGCTCCCCAGGTGCCTGATTGGGGCTGTCACTGAAAATTTGGGTCTTCAAAAAACACCGAAGTGACAAAACAAGGATCACATAGTAAAGATAAAAGCAGTGGCATTTCGTCCTTCCTCTTGGTCTCATGTAATTAATTTGTTCAGAAACCTCCCGGTGCATTCTCAACCTGTTGGCACTTTATCTATTTTTTTTCCTCAGTTTCTTGGGAATATCTTTCTGTAATTACACTTCTCTATTGCCCTATATATTTCCATAATGTACTGGATGACTTTCAGCTACCTCCTACACTCTTCTGTAAAAGAAAAAACGATCTCACGGGTGTAATTTCCTGCTGCTTCTACAGTATGTTCCTTTTTCATACTTATTTTCTTCTCCTTGCCTATTATTAAGAAGGTTTTTAATAATAACAGTGGCAACAAAATAAACAGCTGCAGCTGAAAAATTTGCAAATAAGCAGCATAGAACAAGCAGGCCATCATCCCTCAAAGATCAGCCTCAGAGTGGTAATGCATAATGAGAGCCTTTCACTATCACAGCTTTGGTTTGTGGACAAATTATACTCTACATGCTTGAAGAGGAGTATTTCTCCCACAAGAAACAAATCCATGGGGCACAGCATCATGAATCAATATTTCCTTTTCGTTGTTGTAGTGCTGTGTGTTGCAATATTTTACCGAATAAACCGTTTAGTTTCCTCATACTTAGCACTAGTTTCCTTTCCTGCTCCCCCCAGAAAGCAGACCGTAGGAGTTATGACATGGGAACTGTTACATACCATGTCTGTAACTCCATAACTGAGTAACAGCAGTAACCAGACCACTATGAAAGGGACATTTAGAAATATATATATATTGAAATACGTAAACTGAAAACATACACACATACAACATGTTTTATGAAGCCTCTTCTCAAAAATTGAAATGCTCCAATTGCAAAAAGCACATTTTCTTGCCGTTCCTCCTCCAGAAAAGGAAACTTTAGCAAAACAGACTTTCTGAGTAGATCTCATTACCCCCAGAAGAAGGCCAGTTTGTAAAATTCAGAGGCTGCCTACTTGGCCTACACTGCATAGCCCAGAAAGAGGATTACCGAGAGAACAACCGCCCCGTTTTACCTTGTGCTGTGTATCCCACAAAGAGGATTAAACAAAGAGCCAGGAAAATCCTCCCGTTACATCTGATAAGGAGCTGCATTTTGGCTGGCATCCCTCTGCTCGCAACCAGCCTTCACCACAGCTTCACACTTCAGAAATAAGACGGAGCAAGGAGATCGACTTTTAGAAAAGGTTCCAAAACCTCAAACCCAACCCATAACCTGCGTCACCACTTCCTGACTGACGGGAGCGAGACACGAACAGAAAAGCCCAGCACTGTCGCCTTCCTGCCTTCATCAATCCAAATTAAAATTTCCTCTGCCTTCATCTCCTGATTTGCCCAAGGAGAAAAGCAAACCAGTCCAGCAAAAGCCGGACTGAAGGTGGTGCTGCCAGCAGCTTGTGGTCAAGGCACGCATCCCACGCAGCCTCTGCCCAATGCTCAGAGGCCTCCAGGGCGAAAAAGCAGTGCTTCGTGTTCCCTGGTTTTCAGTCAACTGCATTTTTGCATTGGCACTGGCACTGCTTTTCCCTGCCTCGAGCCCACACCAGTCCACCAGAAGGGTTAGAAGCCAGCTACTCACAATCAGTATGTTTCACCAAATGGGAAATCATCTTTTTCCACAGAAGTAAATTATCTCTGGAATCTCATGCCAGGCTTGGTTTGTTTGTTTGTTTCTTTTTGGTTGCTGTTGTTCTTGTTTTTGAAAGGAGAATCATAGATATTCACAGTAGAAGTGAAAAAAATATATTAAGCTGGAGAATATATTCTGGTAGAAACACATCAGCTCCTTTCTGGAAGGGCAAAGTCAATTTGCTTGGCCAGATCATTGTGTGGTGCAAATGCCCCAGGAAATGTGGCAAAGGGTTTGGATCACATGTGGCTCCACAAGGAACACGTCTGAAAAACCATGAAAGCTCTTATATAGACAGATAAATAGAAGCTGCCTTTCAGCCAGCTCATACCTTTTACTTGCCTGTTGGCTGTGATTAAACTCAGGCTTGAGTTCACTTAAGAATACAAACAACAAGGTTATCAAAGCAGTGGAGGTTTTTCTCAGTCATACCAAGAGCTGCTGGATTAACTGGGGCACCGATGTGTGGGCCTGACGTGCTGCAGCACCTTGTTGGTACTGGGGCTGATAGTGCAAGTTGTCTGTGGTAAATTTATTTTTGTGTGGTGGAAAGTCCACGGAGGCCCCCAGTGGGGATCTGGGCCGAGCGATGGCTTTCCCCTGCGCATGGTGTTCCACCAAAACCCCATGAAGCAGCAGAAAAGACTCCAGCAGCTCCCTCCTCTCTCCAGGCTGGGATTTACCACCGGACTGAGGAATCAAGTTGCATATTCAGCCTTGATGTGGTTTATTAGGAGCCTCTGCACACGGGGTTTTTTCTCTGGCACAGGAAAAATAGGAGACTCAAACCAAGCAGGTGTGGAAGGACTCGTGTGCGGTGGTTATTCTTACCACCCTCATTTCTACTTTGTATTTTTAGCATCAAGTCTTTTTTCTTTTCTTTTTGTTTAAGGCAGTGCTCAGCATCAATAGGAAGCTGAGCAAACACGTGAGGGAGATGATTAGCCTCCACTTGCTGAAGGCTGCGGAAACCGTCCGTGCAGTAACACCTCTCGCTTTCCACCGATCACGGGTACACGCTGATCTGTTCCTCACCCCTCCACTGTGCACAAACAACCCCCGTGTGAGAAAGCAAAAACTCCACTGGCTAGTTTTGCCCTTCCCACCAGCCCAGGGCATTTTCCACCTTGGCACTGGAAGCCCCATGAGATGCAGCCAGAGCGATGCCCACCAGTGGGCACGGTCATGGGGGACTGGGGATTCTGCAGGAGCTGGGGGAGCTGCTGCGGGTAGGGGAGCTGCAAATTCCCTGTATCTGGAGGGGGATCTCGCAGAGCCGAGTTATCTGTCTTGTACCATCAGCTGATGGGGGAACTTGTAGCACTGGCAGTTTTGCCGCACAGTTTTGTTATTTTTTTTCTGTGTCTGCAGCACGCCTCAGGAAATGAGATCGCTTTACAATTGGTAGCTGTGGGAAGTCCAAAGCAAATGTTTCACCCCTATCTCACTTACACCTGTGTAACAGGGCCCTGAAGCCTGCAGGGAGGGTCAGCCTGTGCCCATCTCCTGCCCTGCTGCACTCTGCTGGTGCCCACACCCCGCTGTGCTTGGCAAGTGAAGAGTTTTCCACCTTCCTACAAACATGGAAGTGACTGGAGACTTGGATCGGAAAGAGGCTGGGACGTGCAGGTCTTAAAAGTAAAGCAAGGTCTTTGTGGAGTGTCGTGGGATGCCCAAGGAACACCGTCTGTAAACCACTCAAGACGTACAATGAAAATAATGAGCTCTAATAAAAAAACCCCTCATCTTGGGCTAGAGGCCACAAACTGCTGAAAGTTAACAAACTTTTTCTTTTTTTAAACAGAGAACAGCACATGAGCTAACCTATATTGGAACACTTAACCTTGAAACGTGCCATGGCATGACTGTCAGAGTTTAAGAGAAATAGGATTTTGAGTTAAATATTTTAAATCCGCAGAGGAGGGCACAATCACCATACCAATGTCAGCTACCTCAAATTTACCTTCCATGAACTGTGAGGAAGATTCATAGAATGATATTCTTCCTGCACAGATCCTGTGTATGTAAACTGAAAGATTAAATATCCCAACAGAATAGGCCTACAAAAAGAAGCAAATAAATGAGGAGCAGGTATTTGAGAACACAGCTTGCTCCTGGAGCCTTGCTTACAGCTACTGCACTGAAGTGCTGCCATTATTTTCAAATCACATGCAAAGCAGATTTCTTAATCTGCAAAGCTCTTGCTTTGCATTTTTGTAAGGCATTAATTTGGGGAGCGGGGAGCAGGTGGAGGGAGAAGACTGTCTTGGCACTGTGCACCCAGACCCCTTAGCAGACACCCAGGACTTTCCATTATGTGCCTGAAAAGTCTGGAAGTAGTCTTAAACTATAAAAAACACTTCAAAATCTGAAGTGTTGAACTGCTCCTTAGTCTTAACTTTCAGGGCTGTTGTATCTCTCAACTGGCCTCAGGAGTAATCACTAATTGACTAACATCACTAAATGTGGACCACACTGCAGGAGTGCCTGGCACGAGGACATCACTCTGCTGACGAGGGCAGAATATAGGGCAAAAAAAATCCCAGCAGTAACCCAGAGGGGCGTCACAGGGGTGTTTCAGCCAATTCTTTGGACATCAGTCCCTTCTCTGCTCTAGCCCAGGTGAATGCTGATAGAGCAGATTGGTCCAGAAGAGTGGTCTGGCACAGCAGTGCCAGGCCGTTCTCTCTGCTGCTTTTCCTCAGCAGGCAGCACAGGTTTACTTTGCAGCCTGTATTCTTGACAAGCAGCCAGATGGACAGATGGACTCCCATGGGTGCAGGGGCACCCACAGTCCCAGTTCTTATCAGTGAGGCTCGCAGGCAAGGCACTATCTGTCCAGGCAGGGTCCCGATAAAGAAGTTTCTCATTGACAACTGCTCAGAAATCAGATAAACCCTAACTGCTGTGGGGTCACTCTGCTCTCAGGGTAAGGTTTTCCCCTACCCTAGCTGGGAGCTCGACCCTGGCTTCCATGGGAATCTAAGCTGACCCCTGCACCGCTCAAACACTCACCCCCATGGAGCAGCAAAGCCAGCAGACAACTGGAGCAGCTGGGGGGTCCTGAAGTGTTGAGCCCTGCCTGTGGTTCTCAGCTCTTTATTTGCTCTGCTGAGAAAGTAGAAATACATATTTTGTACAGGTCACTGCTCTGGGGAGCAGCCAGTACAGAAAAGGCTACATCTATTACAAGCAGAGCTGGAAATGAGAGTGAAGAGAGAATGATGGCAACAGAAAAAAAAAAAATAGAGGACAGACAGAGCACAGGAGAGAGTGTCTGAATGACAGCTGGGTTCAACACGAGGACCGTTTGTTTTGCCCATTGTTGTCTTTCAAACTAAGACACCCATCGTGCCCTTTGGGAAGGCAGAACAGCTTTCTTCCCTAACAGTCACTGCTGAAGTGGGATGAGGTTCATGAGACCTGGACATCCAATGGGCTCTGAGCACATTGGTCTGTCTCAGGAAGTACCCACGAGCTGCCCTGTTAAATGCCCAAAATCACCCTGATGGCCCGCAGAAGTGAGCTCCCCTCCAGGCAGGCATTCCAGCTAAATTTAAGGATGCCTTTTGCCAACAGCTCATGTTCAACCAACCAACCTTTGGTGACTGAAAGCAAAAATCTCTCCTGCTTCAAAATAGCAAAGAGCTGGCAAGCCAGAGAGAGAGGTTTGGGTCCAGCTGGGGGGATTTCTAAATCCAGCCCTGAGTAAAGATTAATTCTTAACCTGGGTCACATCTGAGCTCAGCACCTGAACCGTGTTCAGCCCTGCACCCAGAGCATCACGGCCCAGGCAGCACATGGCATCCCTTGGCCTCTTGTGCCACCACCTCTCTCCTCTGAAGGCACTATCAGGGCCTGGTCCACGCAGATAAGATTCGGATCTTGTAAGAAAGCACTGACATTTATCTTGTAGAAATCAGATACTTGCTACCATATAGATCTCACAGAAGAGCAACTCCTTCTGTCTTCCCATGGCGAAGGGCAACAAGTGCAAAGGGAGATCTTTGCTGCAAAGCCACAGCTGCATCAAGATCAAGCACAGCTGTTGACAGACAGGAAGCTGCCAACGACTTTCCCCATCAGCAATCTCCCCTCTCTCCCAGAAATGTTAACCAAGCAACAGGCCTGTCCTTCAGGTGGAAAAAGCAGCTTTCTTTGCTGCTGGGAGTGCTGATGCTTTCAGGGTAACTCTGACACAAGCACTTTGTACTCCTCTTACAGTATTCAGTGACTAACACCAGCTCACTCATCACGTGCCTATCCCAGTCTTTCACTGATCACTCCTCCAATTCCTCTTTGGTTCTGCAGAAAATTGCATTAAAAAGCTCAGATGGAGAAATCCTTGTATCTTGGTCCAACGCCAACTAATAAGTCTCTTTCACAGCAACAGTGACCATATAAAAAGACTTTGCTGTATTTTGTGCACACCAGATGCCAAAAATTCAAGCACTAGATATTTAAGACATTGCTATAAACACCCAAATTATTAAAAGCTTTGGTGTTAAGGCACCACATTATCTGTCACTTCTCCCTAAACCAACAGTCAGTATCACAGACATTTTCTGTTCTGAATGGGAGCAACACATTTTCCAAAGGTGCTGTGTTTAGTATCCCAACAGTCTGCCTGGCTCTTCAGCTGTAAAGACACAGCAAATGATGGTTTTGGAAAAAAGGCAGCCAGGCAAATAGTCCTCATTAGGAAACAGGTGGTTTTACGCCTACCCGTGACAACGAACAGCTAGAAACCACCAAACTGCAAAATGAAAAAGCCTAGGAGGCACTTTTGGATAGAGTTCCTGGGAAGTACGTAAAAGCACTTTTCAAACGAAAAATTAATCATTTGTAGCAAGCTCTAAAATAGCCATAGATGTTGCAATACAAGAGGAAAGAAAGTTGACAAATGCTTCTCACCACAACTTGATGCACTTGGCTTTAACGTAACAATCTTTAGTTCTGTAATTTCAAGACCACAGAAGGGTTTGCCTCGTGAGCTGCCAGAGTAGCTGTCCTCCTTTGCCGGACTACACCTGGGCATCTTATCATGAAAAGTTCCACAGAACACATCTAGGTAACACCAACTATCTCAGTCTTTTAATAGAAACACACAAGTAAAGGTCATCTTTGCTCTCTCAGTGCTGAGCAAAGAAAACAACCAAACAAAAGTGAGGTGGGTGAAGGCACATGTTAACAAGACCACTCGTGTTTCTCGTTGTCCGGTGTCAAGGCCGATCAGGCTCCCGCTGTATTTCTGGACGTGGAAGCGCAGCAGTAATCGCACACAGTGCAAGCACTGCACCATGACACTGACACATCTCCACGTGCACGCAGAGAAGGAAACCATCCACACCGAGCCTGTGCCAGGGCACGACCAAAACACCCCACCCAGGAGCTCTCAGGAGCGCAAATGAAGCGAACCAGCCCGGGGAGCTTTTGCCACACAGAGGCAGCGACCAGCACCGGCAGCTCCCCTTGCAACACAGGGGACCTGCTTTCCTGTTGTAAAGGGGAAGTGAGGGCTCACTTCTGCCCACTGCTCCTGGTGCTTCAGCTGTCCTAAGAGCAACAGAGGACACAGCAGTCACCTCCTGCCACTCTCCTCCAGTCCAGGCCCCTCAAGAGAAAAAAAGAGAGCCTGCTCTGACAACCTTGTAGGGAGACAGAACAAGGCACTGGTTTCCTTCTCTCACAAAATACTGAAGCACAGCACAACCATCCCCATCACTCCATTTTATAACACCTACCATCTCTCTGGCCAGCATGAGAATTAAGAGCGCTTCAATTAAACCAAAACTGGTTTTAGTCAAACCAAATCACTTCCCATGAGTGTTGCACTATTTGAAGAAGTATGCTGACGTTATAGCTCTGAGGTCAGATCTCACACTTGACAGGAATTCTGCACAAACATGGACTTCTTGTAAATCTTGCTGCTTTATGCTGGCTAAGGAGAAAGAACTAGTAGAACATCAAAAAGGAGGCTTCAGTTGTAAGACTTTTTTGCTGTACAGAAAGGAATAGAAATGCAGGTTAAACAGAGTTCACAGGAACCTAATCTTCAATTAATCTTTGAAATAAATGCCTGACCTCACACATACTTTACAGTTAAAACTCAACATTCCTGAAGGGAGCTTTGCTGCCTAATCCAACAAGCTCCCCGCCTCCTTTTTTTTTTTAACTAAATACACAGTCTTACATAAGTTCATTCTCTCAAATGATTGAACAAACAGGAATTATTCAAAGGGTTTGCTTAAAAAGAGATGCCTTAAAACAAACACAGCATAGTGGGTTCTGCTGAGCATCTGGCACAACGTAGCCTCCAGTAATAAAATATAATTAGCTGGCAGGAGCCTTGGACATTTACTCTAGGAGATGAACTGGCAGAATTGGTTTCTGTAACTCCATATACATTTATATGAAATGTATTTTAAGAAAAGATGGAAAGCCAAAGTGTTCTGGGTATCTTCAGAGGAGAGAGCTCTCCAAACCACAGTGCCAATCACACTGCTTGTGCTGAAAAAGCTCTGATCCCTCTTACATCAGGCCTTCTCAACTATGGACCTCCTTGTACCTGTCTGCTGAGCTCTCACTGTGGTTTCAGTGGATTTAGGGTGTTTCTCTGCACACCTGATGATGGTTAAAATGGTTAAAAGGGATACATCTAATGATTAAAAGGGATACATCACTATGAACTTCATTCCGTTTTGCAGTTACCTGCAGGTAACTTTTCACACTTACTTCACACCAGTATTTGAAGGGGAAAATAAGGTGATTTTTTTATGCTAGGATAGCCCACAAACTATCTTCCTCCAAACTGCAAGACAACTAAGTTTGATGAGGCAGGCAATCCATGCTCTACAAAATTTGCTGAAAGGCAAAAGTATAGAAGGAAAAAAACCCCAAACAACTACCCAAAACATGTATTGCCACCTTCTACTTGAATATGAAACTAAAAGTAGAAAAACGTTCTAACTTTTGAGTTTGTGATAAAAGTACACACTAGCTTTAACTGAAATCAGACAAAAATAATGCGCAATAGAGCCTGCTGAGAAATGTTTCAGTGAGAAAATAGGGCTGTCCTACCTTCAGGCCACAGGAAAATCTGAATTAAAGATCTGACTGCAGAAATGAAACTCCTAGAGGCTGACTAGACAATTATTTAGTAAAACAGAAAGAACACACAGAGGCACGTGCCCTCACTCTCTCCCTGATTCTACAGGCACACAAGTGGCTGGTCTAGTTTTGAGTTTTGCTGGCACTCATTTCCAGCAGCCATTTGTTGGCCTATTTGTTTGTGGTTAGCGGTCTAGCTTGCCGAATTCTCTGCAGAAGAGATTTTTGCTACACATTTCAGATGTACATGCTTTCTTGCTTCGCACATGCTTTCCCCTCACACCCTTTAAGCAAATGTAATGTTCCCCCACACACACCCCCCCATTTTCCAGAAGAATCCAGTTGTTCTGACTATTCTCTTTCAATGCCCTCTAGTGTTGTAAACACCTTCCCACCCTGTCACCATGTCAGTGATAAGACTGCCGGTGCACTACTGCACAAAGTCACATTGTCCCTTCACTTGCCCCACGTCCCCTGGCATCTCTGGCCAGCATCTCTTCCTATAAAGTTGGACAACGTGCTCTGTCTGTATTTCATCTGAAACCACTTCAGAGAGGTCCCAGCTGCAGCTCCTGCTGAAACAGCACCTGGGCTCCCTGAGCAACACAAAGTAAGAAGCCATCCATGGCATCCCAGGGCTTTAAGCTGTATTAGGCAAATGTTTGGAGCACTAGAGCATGGGACCTGTAACCTGTGAATTCTCTACGGTGTATTAAGAGCAGGGTATCTCCTCCCACCACAAAGAAAGTTTGCTGCTTTCTTGCTCTGGCTTCTGGCATTACAACTGCTCATGTGTTTTTACTGAAGACAAGTCATATGGAAACTCTTTCACAACCATTTATTTTGGCCCAAGTTGAAACATATATTGTATCTTAGTAAGACACAGGAAACAGAATTCCAAGGACTCTGAAGAAACATTTAGCCAAGCTAGTCCATTTATTGAGCCTCTATCAACTAGGTTTTGATTAACAAGGGAAAAGAACAACAAGCAACATACAAAATAAATACTAAAAACAAGTTCCCTTCACATTCATAAAGTTTTCTGGGGACAAACGTTAGAAGAGATAAAATGCATTCTAGTTGGAAGAACGTGCCTCAGGTTTATTAGAAAAAAATTTCTTAGAGAAGAAGATTCTCTTAAAAGAAACTATTTTCATACAGCACTACACTTAAAAACTGAATCATACACCAAAGAAAAAGCTGTGAGGGAGAAAAGGTTTGTATTTACATATAGGACACACAGTACAAAGCATTAGCTGGACTTACACTTTACATCTGGAGTTCATACCATTAGTGTGGGTGAGCTAGGGACCAGGAGAGCTCAGAGTTTTTCACAAGGTTACACTAGTGCAGGCTCTAGGTGGATGTCCCTGCAGACACCTTAGTTCTATCAATCAGGACAGAAGCTGTGTGACAGCACTGGCTTGGACAGGTAACTGTTCTGACAGTGCCCATTGCTTCCAAGGCAAGTATTTATACAAATGAAGACAGCTTTGCTCTTAGCCTCTCCATGCTTGCTGGAAGAAGATTCACCATCTCCTTACTGAGTTCTAGTTCAGTCTCAATGGCAGGGACAGCATCTGGATACTTCTCACAGTAGTCTACCAGAAATGTGTAATATTCCAATGATGTCTGCATATTTTCCAGTTGCTTTTTGCTATCTGAAGTAATGAGCTTACCATATAGTCGTGCAATATGGAATTTAGCCACCATTGCAGGGCGAAGAACATCTTCCTCGAGCTTTTCAGGAAACACCTTATCAGGGTTCCTCAAAGAATCCAAGAAGAGTTCATAATATTTGATTGCAAACTGAGCCAGAGAATTAATTTTTTTAACTGTGTGGGAGTCTAGTTTCTCTAACCTGTTACCAATAGCCACCTTTAAATCCATCATCTCATAATAGGTGTCAGCTAGTTCACACTGAAGCTGCCTACAAATCAACAGGTAGTACTGGGGGTTCAGGTCTGCATAGATTGGCTCCAGCATGTCTATTCTACGCTTGTGCATTTTGCAGCGCCTCTCATAGTCTTCTTCAAAGAAAGCAAGGACCTTAAACAAAGCACTGTGATCCTGAACAATCTCAATATGGTCAGTAACATAACCATCAACCTGAAAGAACTCTTTTGCTTCCTGAACATAGTTCTGACCAACCAGGAAGATTTCTCTGGCTTCTTGAAAATCTAAAGGATACACGCTGCTCACTTTCTCCTCCATGGCTAAGACAGAGTCACATATATCACTTGTCCCAAAAAGAACAGCTTTTTTCCTGCCCTTCTCTTTTTCATCCTCTTCTTTTTTCCTTTGGGCTTTAAGTTCCAATTGCCTGTCTGGATCCAGCTCTCCTATGTTATCCTGCAATGAGAAAGCATGCTAATTAAAAACAAATCTGGCTTATAAAGAGATACTTACACTGAATCATTTTGAGTCACCTTTGAAACATAAACTAGTGAGCAACAAGACAAAAGAGAAATCATTGATATATTAGGCCTTATATTAACAAAAGAATCATGTAAGTTACGGTATCAATTCTGAAAAGACATAACATTAAGGTGGTTCAGTTTCCCTACCCTATGTGTCAAAATAGCCAAAGGAATAAATGTTAAGCCCAAAGGCTCTGCTCCACAAAGCGTTTCAGCAAATGCTGTTTTGAACATCTGTAGAAATACTTAAATGAACTAAATGAACTGAATCAAATCTGAATTAATCAAATGCTTGAATGAGTGAGAACATCAGCACACAAAACTGTTGCATATTATGACAATGTTCTTACTAGCAGTTAAGAAGGAACCTGTCCAATCAAGCTGCAAGAAAATGCAGCAGAGAGGAAGAAAATTTGTGAGGTTGCTGTAAAAGCAATGCACTGATCACTCGACAGAGCTGATCTCCTCTCTGTGCTTACTCTTAAGTACTGCATTTAAGTCAAAGCATACCATGAAACACTCGCTACACTGCAAGCATTTGTTGTTTTGTCCACTGGGCAATTGCTTATTCCCTGTTACCCACTGCAAATTGATTCCTCTTGCAAACATCAAAGCAGATTTAGTTTGCTGTTAAGACAGTGGCAGCTACAGAACAGGTTTTCTGTTACCTCAAGCAATTTTCGAGCGCTTTGCAGAAGATTCAGGCAATACTTAATCCAACACCTTGCAATTTCAGCTTTCCTCTCTGGAAGGTCCTGTTGGTCTGGCTCTGTTTCATCTACTGAACGGAGATAAGCACATAAAAACTTTAAGAGAAGTCCAGCACTCCAGCAAGACTTCAAATGTTACATGCAAAAAATATGATACTTGTATTTAATTTTTCCTCATGGTTAGACAGAAGCATGTTCTCCATGTTAGTGTATGTAATAGTTCTGCAAACTGTCATTTCTGGTAGAAACCTGTATAGATTAACATGGATTTATCATGTATGAATTCTGAAAATAAATAAATCATAATGTATCTTTAAAAAGACCTTTCATCTTCAAGAAAAGGTTTCCAGGTCTCTTTATAATAAGAGAAAGAAATCAGGATAATTCATTCTCTGAGATTCAGCTGCCTGCCCAGTAATTGTTTCTGAGGATGATAAGGGCATTTGTATTGCAATGGGCCCCAGACTTGCTACCAAAAAAAGGGAACAAAGTAGGGGAAACTGCCTTTAGTTAAGCTACCTGGTACAAACATAAGATTTATTAGCTCTACAACTTCTGTATTTTTCTCCCAAAGTCTCACCACTATCATAAATAGCAGCACTGCTGATGTCTCAAGATAACATTTTCATAAACCAAACAGATTTCACCGAAACTCACTTCCCAGTCTCTATGCAGAAGGCAGTGAGTTAGATGAACAACGAGAGGACATTCCTACAGGACAGCAGCACTTCTGTTCACCAAATAAAAAGCCAACTTCAGACTCAGACTCTGAAAGTTTCTTCTACTGGTATTCACACTGGACTGCCAAGCTGTTCCTTTGCATCAATGCCCAAACAACAAGGAGGGCAGCTACAACTCCAGAAACAGCCATTGATGAGGCTGCAGCATCCAGCAACAAAAGACAATACAAGTACCTTCTGGATTTGGGGTTTTAAAAGCTGCAGTTTTGCTCCCTCTTTTAAAGCTATTCCCAGGAAGCATCTGGTTTGGTTCACTGAATCACTGCCCTCTCATCACTGAGGCAGTCTGCATTTTTAGCACATGTACAAAGCCAAATGGATGAACAGAGACATTGCCACTGTTGAAGTGGATATTGTTTTAAATTTCACTTTTATTCTGCTATGCTTTCTGAAACACCAGCAACAAGCACTTGAGTTTTTCTCACAGGGTCTACTCGTAGCCAATCTTGAGCTGTAGTAGCAGTTGCTTTTCAGAAACATATGACTTTATTGAAAAATATTTTAGAAAATTAACACTGGGGTAATTTTTGTACATTTGTTAATGTTTAAACTTCAGTTTTAAACATTAACACATAATGATGCTTAATTCACAATAGTTTTATTCAAAATTTTTGTATAAACTTACCATCTTCAGCAGATGGCACCTGTCCAGCTTGGCTGAAGATGACACTGGCTGCTGCTAGGCAATGTCGAGCCTCCATAAAGCATTCCTGAGAGAAACAGAAACACAGCAGCATTTAGCCCTGGTGTGAGCAGCCCAAGCACTGCTCTCACTTGGCCAAACCCCTCACCTCAGAGAGTGAACATACATGACCACGAGGGAAATGACAGAACTGAGAGACTCTGGAGCACATTCCCTGGGCACTGGAAGAAAAGATACAATTTTTCCACACCTATCACTGAATACAGTATTTCCTAACCAATTGTTTTTTCTGTACCACAGCCACAACACCAAGCCTTGCCTTTAGTATTAGCTATGCACACTGAACATTCTGACTGTTCTGCTCTCTGCTACTCTGGCTGCCTTGAGGTGAAGGAAGTGGTGCCTTGTGGCAAACACTACCATGGGGTGTTAGTGGGAACAAGCCGGACATACAAGTCAACATTGTGAGTCAGATCTGGATTCCTTCACCCACATTTGGCAGTGCACTGTTAAATAATCAGTCCTACCAATGCATCAAAAAGATATGGAAATTAGGAGTTACTACTATTACTACTACTGAAATTAGCATTAACTGGCTTACGTAGGGCAGGAATCTTTTTAAGCATCAGAAAAAATCATCTAAATAGCCTGGAATAAAGAAATTCCTAAATAAAGCTGAAGCACTCCCTAACAGTAGATTGTTTAGGGTCAACACATAGCAAACAGCTGCCAACTCACATATTCACTTTAATGTTCACATAGGTTCAAACAACTCTTGAGCACATGCTAAGGTACAAAGGACAATAATTTATAGAAAACAATGAGCCATATGGTGGCTCTCAGATGCTTTTTGTTTTCAAACTTTATTGTAAGAGAAAAATATAAGAGAGAATTTTCAATTAAATTATTGTAATGTTAAAGTTTACTTATGAACATGACATCACATTATTGCTAATATTTCATTAGCTATAGAGCTTTTCTCATGCTCACAACCCTGCTCATCTTCCCCACTGCTGTCACAACACCGCAGGAAAGCCACCATGTCCTCTTCAGAAAAAACTGTCAGGTGCTTCATGTCAGAAGACAACTTGCGGTTTTATAGGTGCCCATTTTAAATTCAGCTTCGAGCCTTGTCTCAAAGAGCTGTTTAAACAACTGTTTTAGTTGACAGTAACATTAGTGGTATAATTACAGCAGAAAAACATTGGCTGTATTACCTTGGAGAGATAGTACTGTGACAAAGTGGCAGCATTGCGTGCCCATTCTACTGGGTAGTAGCCACAGTACTCAAGCTGTCGTTTCAGGGTAGTATGGCAATACTGAGCAGCCTTCTCAATCATGTCCAGGTGCTGGTAGACTTGTGCCAGGTAATACAGAGTATGTGTGTAGGCTTTTTCAAATCTGGAAAAAAACAACAGTCCCTTTAGATGTCTTTATTTTTCCCCCTCCCTAAATACACCCTCATAATTTAAAAAAAAGTAGTAATAATGTAAGTATGCTGCTTAACACCCACCTTTTGGATCTTTCTTGGTCTGTGAGTTTTTCTTCTTCTGCCATGAAATGTTCACTGGGATCCAGGGGAGGATTTCCATCCTGCAAGGGTACATGATACATTCAGCAAACTACATTTCTTACTCTGTGGCACAGTGCTCCCTCTCCTGGCTGCACATCATTTACCATTTGCCAATCCCAAATTTAACAAAGCTTTGCGTAACCCATCTCAGTGACATCCCCAGAGCAATCCCACAACATTCAGGAGATTTAGAGGATGAAAGTCACAATTCCACATGGAATGACAAGGTTCACAGCTTGCAGGAGACTTCTGCTTATGTGCTTTAAAGCAGTGCATGCTGCCTGCACCAGAGATACTCAGCCTGGATTCTACAAGACTCTACTGGGTATCTTTATTTTGTACAATGACATACTGGATCTTGAGGCATCAATTTAATGCCAAGCACGCCTTCAAGTGTGAAATATTCGTTTGCCCAGCTGCACTGATCAGTAGCAAGAAAACATCCTGCAGGAAGTAGTGCAGAGAACATGAAGTGCAGAGTGCTCAGCAGCCCTGCTGTGAAGGGACTCCCGGTATCTGTGAGCTGGCAAGATCCTTTCCTCAGACAGACAAATGAGACAGCATGCAATGTCTGTGGAGGATGAAGCTGCTAAACCTTCCCATCAGGTTTAGCATAACCTACATGCAAGTTATTAACCATAGTAATTCACACCATTAGAAGCACTTGTTTGGTTTTTAAACCAGGAGTTCTGTCAGAATCCTTACATGGACAACTATACACCTTTTGGCACTGCTGTGTCCAAGTCTGCCTTAAGGCAAGTGTCAATAATGTCACCAGACAGCTCACAGGCAACCTCAACATATTAACATTGCTTATGGCAGAGCTTTATTACCCTGTGCTTATCCCATTTCCTTTGCAATTGTGAATAACTTCAGATGCCAATTCTAGAACAATTCAAATGAAACCATCTTTTAAAGACAGCTTTTCTCCCATTACACAGTGCATCCTGGAGGGTGTCCAATGTGTCTGCCACAACAAAGCCCAGGTTAGTAGGCAGCTTGTCTAGCCCTTTCCTAACCCCATTTGTTTCTTAGCCCAAGAGAAGGTAAGGCAACAAATAAAAATCAGTTTCAATAAATACTTTTCAAGAGTTAATACAGACTTAGGCAGGAACAGGAAGAAGGGCAGAGAATACACTCACTTTACAGGGAAGAAAACATACTACGTTTGTACTGCTTCTCATTAAAAATCCCTGAATGGACTTGTTTACTTGCTTTTAATAGAAGTGTTTTACTCATCTTAAAAAATGAACAAATGCACCTGAAACAGATAGTGACAAATAAACTAAAGCGTGTTTAACCTACCAGAGGCATGTAGATTTTTCTGTATGATCTTTTAATCTGGAGTGTTTTGTTTACACCTCATTAGTTTATAAGATGTGAATTTATAACCCTTCCTCTTGTTTTCTTTAGATACAAACCTTCTAACAAGATTTGGAGTATATTCTGGCAAGACTAGAGCTATTCCTGCAAAGAAAGCAACTGAAATGACACAGTAAGCAAAACTCTCACCTCCTTCCTGTATCTACAGATCTATCTCTGATATCAGGCCTTATGTCTTTACTTATCCTCAGAAAGAGCTCTCCAACTCTCTAAGTGGACTTCATTAGCCCAAGCTCCTTGCCTTGGTTTTGCTTTAGGTGGGGGAATCCACCCTATCCAATCTGTAAGTTAATTAGACCCAGTCAGTAAGCAACTCAATCCACCTGCTCAGGAAAATGTCTCCATCATCAGCAGTTTACCAAAGGCTCCCTGACAAGAAGGCTTCCTGATAGCCTAAAAATGGGGAAATATTAAGTATATTCACATAGTTATAATTTGTGAAAGACAAATGTTGATATCATTGTATAAATCTGTAATTTCTTCTAAAAGAAAGACTCAAAGCATTGTTATGTTTGACTACATAATGCCTTGAACTGTAAGTGGCAAATAATGTTAAGGGGAAAAGTGTGACAAGCAATCTGATGTGGGCTCGTCACACATGTACAACCCTGGTCAGGCAGCAAAGCCCCAGAAGAAATATTCAGTAACCACTACCAACAAAAATTAACAGTTTCAGAAAAGTCTACAGTGAAAATGTGAAGTACTTGGCAGCACTTCAATCCACTATACCATAGTACCAGTTTAATTTCATAATCACGGGAGCAAGTGCCAGAAGCTTTTGGAGGTCATGTGATAGCTGGGGCTGGGTATAAATATCGAAGTTGAACATCAGGAATTAATTAGAGAGAAAATCTGTAGAGAGATGTAGTATCTCTAGTTAGCCCAGCTGATCCAGAAGACAGGAAATAAGCTGACAAGCTTTTCAGCACAAGTGGGGCTTTCTTCTGGAACCATTACCTCTTCTGGCACTGTAGGCCAGCATGGCTGCAAAGGTGGAAGGGTGGCAGTAACCAACCAGTAAGTACTTGCCCATTCTAAAAATCTCCACAAGAATAATTGGTACTCTAAACCAATTTCATGTAAAACCTGAACCAAACCTGTTATTTCATGAAACTAAGGTCTGTCCAACCTATTCAGCTGTCCTGAGACACAGCTACTGCGTCTTGGAGGCCACAAATGTTTTTAGCTCATTCCAGAACTGTCCCTGAGGCAAGTCAGTGTAGAAACAGCTTTGCAAAGAGCTTAAAAATAGTACAAGGGAGTCTTTGTAGGATACACAGCAGAATCCACAGCTCAAAAGGTTGTTTAATATGCATGAGAGGGTTAGCTGTCTGTGAGATTGTCCTCTTGGATGTGGAACTAAACTACTTGCCCCTGCAAAACACTGCACAGTCAGAGCAAACCATGCAAACATTAGCTTTGTTTCCTTTTCCCACTGAAAGCAATGGACATTTTTACTGCATTTCCAAGATAAGATTTAATAACAGTCCTCATTAAAACCCAAATTCTACCTGGCGTCAACTCTGGATTATTAAAGGCCTTTCAAAAGGGACCATTATTTTTGAGCAAAATCATTTTCTATTCTGAAATTAGCAAGTAACACTCTAGTTTGCCTTGTCCTATACTGCAGTACAACTCGTATCACTTGCCAAAAGTATCACAGCAGCCAGTGTGAAGCACAGAAACTCGAATTCCATTGCACGTTTATTTCAAAGATCAGTTAACCTGCAAGTGGCACGTGAAAGTAAGACCTGCCATGATATTAACACAGTACCTCTTTCATGTATTGATTATACAAGGCTTCTGCAGATTCCAAGTAAGTTTGTGCAGTTTCAATTTCATCCCTTTGAGACCACAGGATACCCAGATTGTTCTAAAGGTAAAAGGTAAAAAAAATAGTCATGGTAAATTTACATCACACATTTTTTTTCCAAGCAATTGATCAGTCTTCACCCTTATATATGTGTGTATATATATATATATATGTATATGTGTCTTCTAATACAAAGGATTTCAAGAACCAGAAATTGTGCCCACAAAATTCACTGTGAGTTGCTCAAAAGGGAGGGGGTTCTCACACAGCAAATTTCATATAAAAAATTCACCTCACAGTCTAATTTTCTCTGTTTACTCTGCTAGATCAAAGCATTGGTGTGCTGAAATAATGAGCTTTTTCCACAGAGTATGTTCTGCATCCAATTCATGTAGCTTTTACATCACATNATTCATGCAGCTTTTACATCACATACAAATATCATAGAAAGAGAAAAGAAATCAGAAATTTGTTAACATGACTCTACAGAAAAAATTAACAGGGAAAAAATATGCCAGGAATGAATGCTTGTATATTTTCAGCTATGGAAAGAGATGAAAATCACCTCTGAGATGCAAAAGTTATAGATTATTGCCTTCAAATTTAAGTTAAAGCAATGTACATAGTAACTTACTGCATCTGCAAACCCAAATTTTACAAAAATGCCACTAATTTTATTAATAAGATGAAGGTGGTAATAATAATCTATGTCTGATGTGCTAATTTAAATCCTAGGCAGTGCTGTTACAAAATTCAAGAGGGCTAAAAAAACTCCAAAACCCTTCAAAATAATTAGAATGTGGAGCTGTATGCCAGCCCTGTGTCCCTTTCAATTCCATTCTACTGTTCTTCTAAGAAAGCACATCACATGTTTATGAATTGAAACACTTGCCCAAGGCCAAGCACTGGAACAGACCAGATTCCATTACACAGAGACTGGGATACACAACCTTATATAAAAGCTCAGGAATCAGAAGTGGGGCTAAAGAAAGAGGCCCAGCAGGAAAAAGAAATGCCTCTTCCTTCAAAATAGCAGTTAGTGCCGTGGCAACACACTCCAGACATCCCAGAAGGTGGAGAAGCACGGCCACTGATGATAATCATTGCTTTTAAATCAGAAATCGTTTAAATTTAAGTACTCAAGCCTGTTACAGCCCTTGGGACCGAGAGCTGAGGGCTCGTTTCGCAGCACGGTGC
>VZTH01017845.1:100685-126674 GCA_013397815.1 Aleadryas rufinucha | reverse complement strand
CTTCACCCTTATATATATATATATATATATATGTATATGTGTCTTCTAATACAAAGGATTTCAAGAACCAGAAATTGTGCCCACAAAATTCACTGTGAGTTGCTCAAAAGGGAGGGGGTTCTCACACAGCAAATTTCATATAAAAAATTCACCTCACAGTCTAATTTTCTCTGTTTACTCTGCTAGATCAAAGCATTGGTGTGCTGAAATAATGAGCTTTTTCCACAGAGTATGTTCTGCATCCAATTCATGTAGCTTTTACATCACATACAAATATCATAGAAAGAGAAAAGAAATCAGAAATTTGTTAACATGACTCTACAGAAAAAATTAACAGGGAAAAAATATGCCAGGAATGAATGCTTGTATATTTTCAGCTATGGAAAGAGATGAAAATCACCTCTGAGATGCAAAAGTTATAGATTATTGCCTTCAAATTTAAGTTAAAGCAATGTACATAGTAACTTACTGCATCTGCAAACCCAAATTTTACAAAAATGCCACTAATTTTATTAATAAGATGAAGGTGGTAATAATAATCTATGTCTGATGTGCTAATTTAAATCCTAGGCAGTGCTGTTACAAAATTCAAGAGGGCTAAAAAAACTCCAAAACCCTTCAAAATAATTAGAATGTGGAGCTGTATGCCAGCCCTGTGTCCCTTTCAATTCCATTCTACTGTTCTTCTAAGAAAGCACATCACATGTTTATGAATTGAAACACTTGCCCAAGGCCAAGCACTGGAACAGACCAGATTCCATTACACAGAGACTGGGATACACAACCTTATATAAAAGCTCAGGAATCAGAAGTGGGGCTAAAGAAAGAGGCCCAGCAGGAAAAAGAAATGCCTCTTCCTTCAAAATAGCAGTTAGTGCCGTGGCAACACACTCCAGACATCCCAGAAGGTGGAGAAGCACGGCCACTGATGATAATCATTGCTTTTAAATCAGAAATCGTTTAAATTTAAGTACTCAAGCCTGTTACAGCCCTTGGGACCGAGAGCTGAGGGCTCGTTTCGCAGCACGGTGCACAGCTCCACACCTCAGGACAGTGCCAGGCAACAGCAGACCCACCACTGTTGGACCTCAGCACTTCACATGCCTACCAAACTTTATCCTGCTGCTTCCTGAAGGCCCCGAAACAGCGAAGTCCATGCAAACTGTGGTCTAATAGAAGAGCTGCTTTGCAGCACACCGGTTCAGAAGCGCAGTGGAATCTCTGGTGCTGAGCCACAAGAGCCACATCAGCCCAGGAACATGTGGGAAGATGTTATCTTATTTCAGCTGGAGCAATCTCCTTGTCTTATAACAGATTGGAAGCAGTGTACCCAAACCCTCCCACTGAAGGACAAGGAGCAGATGTAACCTCACTGTTCCAGACAGCTCAGCTAATTTAACCAGTGTAAGACAAGCCATCGTTTCACTTGCACCTTTCCACGCCAGCCCGCAATTCCTTGACAGTTTGACGAGGAAGCATTATGGAGCCTTTTCTAATTAGAGCAACCGTTTCTGACAGAGACATCTAAATAACTGCTCCATTTCATTTACAGTCTAGAGTCAGATACCTAAGATACCTAACTATACACCAGCTACCATGACAGAGTGATCAAGTAAAGGCCCTTCTTTGAATATTCATGTAGCAAAAACTAATTTTGATAACAGTATTCCCTTCTTCAGAATAAAGAGAAAATATTATTACTTCAAGCACCAACAAAACTGTATTTACCCATCTGGGACAAAATATAACAGCTTAAAATATAACAGACACTGCTGAAAAGCAAATAATTTTTCATTTCAGGATAATGCATCACTAAAAGCACCTCCCAACTTCACTTTGACAACCACCGAGTTAAGGAATCACAAATAAATTCTGGACGTAGAGAGGTCTTCTGCTAATTTATTCTTGCACGGCTCTTACAAGTTCTGTCTCAGTCTGTCCAGAAGAGCACGCTGCTCTGTCAACACCCAGTTTCAATTCGGAGAACACGTTTTAGATGCTCTGCACGCCTAGAGGCATCAGCAGGAGGCTTAAAACAGAAGAGCACCCCTCCAACAGCCACCACCTGCGAATGAGTCCTTCCAACAAGAACTGAACGCCAGGGCTGCCGTGTTTATTGTGGTTAAACGAGCAGCACCTGCCAGGACACGGGACTGCCCCGGATCTCTTCGCAGCGCACTGCAGAGCCCATCCGGCACAGCCCGCACACACAAGGCCCCGCTCCGCCTGAGCCCCCCGCGCCACGGACACCCCGCTGCGGCCTCCCTGCCCACCTGGGCCTGTATGTAGAGGGACACGCAGTCCGGGGAGAGGCGGTGCGGCTCCAGGAGCTGCGTGCAGCGCTGCAGGTGCTCCTCGCCGGCCGACAGCTCCTCCGTGTCGGTGTGGTTGACGCCCAGCTCGTACTCCAGCACGGCCCGCCGCACGGCCAGCACCGCCTCGCCGCCCTCCTCGGCGGCGCTCAGCAGCTGCTTCACCTCCTGCAGCAGCGCCCGGGCGCTGTACTTGGAGCGGTACGGCTCCGTCTCGGGGTCCTTGAGGGACTCCACGGCCGAGAGCGTGCGGGCTTTTTTTTAACGCTGCTGAAGAGGCGAGGCGTGGTTACTGTCCGTGTTTTGGATGAATTTTTGTTCCCTCGCAGTGCTGAGTTTCCAGCACGCTCACCGGGTCACAGATGCCCTTACAGGCAGCAGCTACTCTGCTGGGCAGAAAGAAAAATCTCCCAAAACACCCGGTCATTTCAGCAAACATGATTTTTAGCCATCCTCAAAGACAGGCTGCTTTATCAAGGAATAAAGACAAAGAGGAGTGTCTAACAGGCTTTTACTGTCTGATAAAATTCAGCTCAGTCCCATATCTGTAGCAGAGGTTAAGCGAGCGTTCTGTTAAAGTCCCCGATTTCCACTCTTGAACCAGCTGTTTCTCTTGAAGTCTCCTTGCCTGCTGTTCCCGGACCTGGAGAACCCTCGTCCCGCCTCCTGGGGATATTCCTCCAGCTCAGGCAACTCGCTTGCCACCGACAGCTGCCAGCGCCGCGTGTCCTTCCACTGCTCCTGAAACAACACCAACGAAACCAGGCTTTATGTCCCTGCAGGGGTGTCCAAGGCACCTGCAGCATCAGGAGCAACGCTGAATGCAAAGGCATTTCCAGACAAATCGCACCCCTGCCAAAACAGGCCATGAGATCCCCCATGGGAAACGCAGTCCTGTGACAAAGGATGAACGACCACAAGGGACAAGAGGGAACAAAGTCGACAAAACATTGGTGAACTCTCAAATACCCTGGAGAGGCCAAAACACAGACTAGCCAGAGACCACAGAATTTTGTTTAATGAAATAGGGCAATATCATGGGAACAGAAATGAGAAGAGGCATGGCAGGGTATTTTCTAATGACTATGCTGTGCTCTTTCTAGTCACTCTGTTGCCTATGCAACATCCTCATTAAAACCACAAACCTTAACCTCCCAAACCACCCCATACTCAATCCTTTATGGCAGTTGCCAATTTTCAGATCACCAAGTTTCAAAGCCAGCTCTGGCTACACAAACATACCTGTATGTTACTCAGTTCATCAACAGGGATATCAAAGCACACGCCCTAACAAAACAAAACAAAAAAGAAGCACAAATTTACAATGAAAGAATAAAGGCCTCAACAACCAATCCCACTACATATATATTTCTGATGCCTTTTTTTTAGGAGGCAATTCCTGCCTCCTAAATGTCTCTAATAAGCCTTTTAAAGCACTCAACTAACGACAGTGCCTTTTTTTTTTCAATAGCATACGCATAAACAGCATACTCATGACAGGTTACCATTTCCTGAGAAATGAGATTGAGTAGGGACAGTGTGGTACCAACATTTTGTACCAGTACTTCAGAACTCCAGCCTCAATCACTGCACAAACTGTGATATGTGAACACACACAAAGCCCCNTTTTAAAGCACTCAACTAACGACACTCAATCACTGCACAAACTGGTTATATGTGAGCACCCAAAATGCCTTCATTCCCAAGGCTGGCCATCTCACCATCTTCCCCTTGAGGAAACGCATTGCAGACACTTTGTTATCGACTTCCTCCCCAAGCTGTTCCTTCAGCCCCCGCCAGGCATAGCCCATGGTACGCATCTCTATTGAACACGTCAACACCATGGTCACAAAACCCTGCAGGAAACAGAGAAAAATGTTTAACAGCGCTAAACTTGGTCAAACCTACTGCTAGGAAACAGACAAAAACCCCCAAACGGAGGCAAGAACCACCGTCCAATCACACGGTATGTCCAAAATTGTGTTACCACACAATGAGCTGGGCCACGTTCTCCCTAAATGCATTAGAAAAAGGAAGTGCTGGACTTTCCTTCAGTCAAGATCTCTTCGAGATCAGGTAATCACATGCTATACTTGCAGTATGACAGAAATGTAAAAGATTCCCGATAACAGGGAAACTACAACAGCACAAATCAATCTATTTGCTTGTAAAATGTCATTACAAAGTCTTCTGTTGCTTCAGTCTCTGGAGAAATTCTTTTAACTCTCATCACAAGAAAATTTACTGATTTCAAGTTTCTCCCAGGAAGAGCAGATTTCAGCTAAGGAACAAGCAACACAGCAGCAGCCTGGGGGTAACAGCTATTCAGAAACCCAGCTGAAAAAAGGCTGGGAAGGAGATGCCACACACGGCCTGGACACAAGCAATTCGTGCATCCATCCCTGTTATCATGGGTGCATCATTACTTACAGCTGTTGAGTTGAGCAGGGAGCGCTGCTGGATGTGAGCTGCCCCGGAAATGTGCGCCAGGGCTGCAGCCAGGGCAGCCACTGCCCCCTTTTCATCTATCAGCTCTTCAGCTGATTTTCTGAAGTAGTCTACTGCAGAGGGAGGAACAGCCTCCAGCAACCTACACAGTTACAACATGGGTTTAGAGGGGTAAGAAAAGGCCACTGTGAAGTGCAGCCACGTTTAAGACATACCCTAAACTGGTTATTTCTGAAAAAGGCAGGGGAGAAAAAAAAATAGGAAACTAAGAACAGCTACTTCTTTAATGCCATTTCTGGTACAACAGCTCCCCCCATCATTTTTCAGTACACAGCGAACCCAACACCATGCCCATCATCTGCTTTACACTGGTCAAATCCTTGCATAATTATAATAATCTGCTTCAAGGCAATTTCCACCACTGGGGCAGCAAATGTAAACAGAGCTGCATGGAATAAAAGCCACAACCCTTGGAAATAATACAAAGAAACACAAGCTAGGGCTAAAACACCCTCACTACAGCAGAGTAACTCCTCATTATGCCAAGTATTGCTTTGCACACTGCTTCCACCATGTCATCTGAATAGACAAAATCAGTTTCCCCTCATGACAGTAATTCCCTCAACTGTCACTGATTTCTGATTTTACAAACAAAGGTTAATTTTTGCAAAAAAATTAGAGAACATTATGCTCTATGAAAAGGTCTATGTTCAGCACACAGAGATTTACTGATACCATCTTATGTTGTCTGTACACAAAGCAGCTGAGTTCTAACACATAGGCAAAGCCATGCTCACATACAGGTGTGACCCCTTAAAGCTTTGCATTAAGCTCTAAGCATCTAGAGCAACAACATCGCTAAACCTTTTTTAAGAACAGGCAAATAAACTTACTTTTTGGCATCACTACTTGAAGCTTTAATTACATCTGTAGCAGAGGGAACGCCTACACGCTTAAAGGTAATACCCTGAAATCAAGAACACACATTAAAGGTATTTTCAGCACTACACAATTCAATGCTACCTATGTCATATTACTGAGACCTCTACTTACTGTTTACAAGATCAACATACTCTTCACTAAGTTATTTCTAAAGCTAAAATAAAGCTTTTAAAGTTCCCAGCTTTGTTAATCTGGAGGGACTTTACTCCAATGCACATGCAGACTGTGATGCAAGACATGGTCTGCCTCATGCTTTCCTGTCCCAGCCTGCCTTCTTACATCCACAGAGGACTGCCAGCGTGAGAAAACTCAGGCAATGCAACAACAGGCCGATACAAAAGCATTCACAAACACCAAATATCAGCACTTTAAGCCTACTAGTCTATGGGACAGGAGAGTCCCATTCTGGACTCATAAGCAGCCCATGATTACAAACTCTAAGAGTAGCAGGGCGCTTTTAGAGCTGAATAATTTCCTTAAGCAGAGATCTGAGGTACAACTCACCGCTTTGTGCTCGACTTGCTTCAGAAGATCTTCTTCTCTTCTCTGAAACAAACAAATGCAGATGCCGGTCCGGCCAGCTCGCCCCGTGCGTCCAGAACGATGGATGTAGGAATCAACATCCTTCACAAAGTCAGATCAACATGAGAAAAACTTTATGTCATTTAAACTATTGACATTTCAGATTAAACACAAGCTCAATTCAAATTCAGAAGCCTAAGGAGTGATACATTATGTGTTTATACCCAAACTTATAACTACACATAAAGCATTCAGGTTTGCCTGTGCTCCCCCACCCAAAAGTATGCTACTCAGCTTTAACAAACACTGCTGACAGACATTTTAATTTTTTTTAAATAAAAAGCTCCACTAGAGTTTCAAAAGATGAAAAAGGCAGCAGAAATATTTTAGAATTTTTATGGAACTCAGCAACATTCAGAAGGAATTCAGAAAAGATGCACAATATCAATACCTATCTTAGGAGTTTCCAGAGTAAACAAAACCCAAGACTTTAATCAAAGCTCAAACTGTAAAACTTTCAACTACGAAATTTTAGACCTGGCATTTACAAAAAATTCACCTAATTTGTGAATTGGAACAGAACATACTTCTGATTAAACAGAAATAACCCACCACTGGCACCAAAAAAAAAAGTAAATACAATTTTAGTTTCCCCTAATGACTTACTTTTGGTGGTGAGCACTGAATAACAAGGTCAACCTCAGGAATATCCAAACCACGGGCAGCTACGTTTGTTGCAATCAGAACTTCAAACACACCGTTTCTGAAGCCTTTTAATGTAATTTCTCTCTGTTTCTGTGGAATGTCACCATGCAAGGACTGGGCATCCTGTCAGTGCAACAAACCATCAACACGACAGTTAATGGGAGTCTAGGCTGCAGCATCTAAAGATATCTAACTGCAAACCCCAAAATACTGTGCAGAGCAACAGAAAATAATTACATAGCTGATGCCAAAGGAATATAAAGCATCCTACTTTGATCCTTCTCTGGGATTTACTGTGAAAGCAGCATGGCCAACAGGCAGAAATTGCTGCAAGTTTTTAATGGGGATGGTATATGAGATTTTTCTAATACTAGGCAAACCATGTATTCCCATCACTGCTCTTTCCCCATAAATGAGCACTTAGTATCAAACAGGATTTTCTCCAAAAAATATGCAGCACTTTTCCTCACACTCCGAAAAAGGACAGTAATTCAATCAAGCACAGAAGACCTGCTCAATAGATCACCTGAGTTCCAAACAAACTCTTGGCAAACCTTCCAAGGGCAACAAGACATTTCATTCTACCATATTTGGATTTTCCTGAATGACTGTTCAAAGATCAAATGCCATTAAGAAATGGGAATCCAAAAAGCACACTAACATAAGATGGGCTATGTCCACTACACTAGCTCCTGTTTGTTCCAATTATTACTATCTCCTGGTTATTCAGCATAAGCTGTTTCCTATTTGATCTGTGTCCTGCACAATTTTAAAGCCAAAGGAACAAATTCATAATCTCAGTCGGGAGGATATTTTAACTTCAAATTTCAATTTTTAGAAACAGCTTTCACAAGTCTTAAAACCAACCAGAGAAACAATTTCCTTCACACAGCTGCAACCTCCTGTTTATTTCAGGGCGTTCAACCCCTGACTATGGGAACCGCTGCTCTCTGCTCAGCCCTGGTACCTGTTTGAGCGAAGCATTCATTGCCAACTCATTTGCCTCCTTTTTGGTCTCACAGAACACAATGGTCCGCCCACGGCTGCCACTGTAGACCTGAATGATGTCCCCAAGAACTCCTGCTCTCTGAGACGAGCGACACTGTATAGCCAAGTGCTGTTTGGGAAAGAAACAAGAAACCTGTGTTAAATCTAAGCCAAGCACAGGACAGACAAAACAAACAAAAAAAGTATTCTAATTTTTTTTAAGCTTGTAAACAAAATCTGTGGGTCAACCACGTGAAAAGTCATTCCATACCCCCATTTGTAAAGTCAATGCACAACCCATTCTATCAAGGCCACTTCTATGGGGACTTGCACTGCCCTGCAGCAGAATCACTCACTTCCACAGTTGTGGCTGTCCTTTGAGTCTTCTTTCCAATCAGGTCAATCTGTTCATATTCATCTCTCATGTATTTTTTTGCTACATCATAAACCCACCGTGGACAAGTTGCAGAAAACAGCAGTGTCTGCGGGTTGTTCTCAGAGCCTGGAAGGAAAGGCCATCGACTTCAGACATCACAACAGACCATGACACTTGAGAACTGATAAAAAAGCAAGAGTTGCTCTCAAATTGACAGGTTCCTACGTACACTGTCAGTACAAGATGTGAAGAAACACTACCAGCAATCAGCTTTTTGTGGCTTTTAGAGCCAAAGTGCTAAGTTTTTCCTTTAGTAATTGTTGAGATTTCTATTTCCAGTAATTCAAGCCTTTTCAAGAATTCTGGCATTAGTGAAATGCGGCAAGGAGTTTCACACATTAAAATAACCTCCTTCTGCTCTGTATCTGGTACCTGACAGTTCGCTGTACACCCTCTACATCAGGAAAGAGCAAACACTCCCCAGCTGTCAGCTTTGTGTGATGACAAGCGTACAGACAGACCGTAACCCTGACCCTTTGCTCAAGTCACCTCTCAGGATGAGGAACACCAGGGCTTAGGGAGTTGTGTTTGCTGCTTTTTTCCCTAGCTTTTTTTTATTCCACTCCTTCCAGAGATGCCACTCCAGCCCTTCAGCCATCTGTCACCTCTCTTTGAACCTTTTCCAATTCTACCTTGCCCTTTCCTAGCATCACACCAAGAATTTAAGTCAGGGGTGCACCAGAAGTTTTTAAAACAGCGTGTGTTTTCTGCATTGTCCCCTATTCCTCTCCTGATGTCTGAGTTCACCTTTCTTATAGGACGATCCCAAGATTTCTTCCACTTGTTCAGCAAAGCCCATGTCTAACATGTGATCCACTTCATCCAAAACAACATGCTTCACACTGGAAAGTTCCAGCTTGCTGTTCTGAATGTGGTCTTTGATCCGTCCAGGAGTTCCCACCAGAATATCAATGCCACTTTTAAGGAGATCAACTGGAAGACAGAGAAACAAGGACAGTGTCAGACGGCTAAGAGACAACATGATAAAAAGTTAGGAGTACAGAGCAACACTTCTCATTTTAGAAGCAAAAAGCTGCTGCCCTTTAACCTCAGAATAAAGCACTGCATCCAAAGGTAACAGATACGGAAGTTAACTGCAGTCCCAGCTGCTCTGTCAGGAGTACCAGTCAAACCTCACACAAAGTTACAGGGAAATACACCAATTTCCAAGCAACAATCAGCTGGTATTAGAAACATTCAGAGCTTTACTACATGTAAACACTTTAGTTTTCCAGCTAAACTCTTTGTCACAGCTACCTCTGGAGACACACAGAGCCACAGACACATATATAGTTCTCCCCTTTCTGTGGACTGTCACCTAGCCCCAGTCTATGTCCACACAAAAACACAATAAAGATGAAACTAAAAGGACTGCACACGTCACAGAACTACAGTCACTCTTTTCCATAAAGATTTATGGGAACTAAAATAATTCAACCCAGGCTGTGTGCTTCCTTTCAAAGCCAGGTCATTTGAGTTCCTGACTGAACTCAAAGTCTGAGGGGGTAAAAAGCCCGTTTTTATTTATGGAATGCATTTGGAGAAAGTCAGCTCCAATCCATTAGTAATTCCTTAGCAGTTACTTACGCTGTTCTTTATATGGAGTTCCTCCATAAAAACAAGCAATTGACAGTTTCCTTGTGAGATTCTTGAAGTCTTTGGCTACCTGAGTGGCTAGTTCCCTTGTTGGAACAAGAACCAGCACCTGGGGGGAGAGAAAAGCAGACACAAATGCAGCTGTGCTTGGGAGAAGGTGTAGGAGAAAAGAGTTTACTTCCCATAAAACAGCTTGCACTCCCATCTTTATTCCACACTTGTTGCAGAGGTGCCCACAGCTTCCCACCACCCCAGCAATACTAATATTCCCTGCCGCCTGGAGCCTGCACAAGGAGCCTCAGAGCCCGCAAGAGGGAACAAGGCAAAGTGTTACAAGATAACCAAGACTAGCACAACAGTAATTTTCTTTCCTATGTTAAAGCCAGATAAAAGACACTTCAGTAACACTACCAAGGGCAAGGAAGGTACAGCTCAGCATTAAAGGGTAGGAACAGTCACTAACTTTGGTGTAATAAGATTTTAAAAGATACATAGCATGATGCACTCTAGCCATACATCCTTCCTTTTCTCCACCAACCTGCCTTCCTCCAGTATGTACCCTTCCCCCCAACATTTAAGAATGAACCAATAAAACAAAGAGCTGAATTCATCTCTTAAAAGCTTTCAGACAATAGGATTTTTAAATTTACAATGCCTTTACAGTTAATAAAACAGAAGGATAAAGCAGACAACAAATCTGCAGACGATATACAGTCCTGCAGTCTGATGATAAATAGATACACTGCAATGCATGGGAATAGGTATCTGATCACTGGCATCTGGTTACCAATTCCATCTCTAGTAAACACCACTTGCATCTCTTCAGTGTCCAGACATGAGGGGGAAAAAAACAACCCAAAAGCCTTTAGTTATCACCATGGAATTTATAGTGAAAAACAACCTCAGCGAACAGAGCCATGTCCACATGACTCAAACATCACCTCAGAAGACACAGAGGATGGAACTCCAAAGCCACATGCAAAGTGCCCGAGGACAGCAGCCTGGAAGTTCCCTAGACACTGCTGCAGTGCCCTGACTGTTCTCCCAAACACAGTCACAAGGGACCCCAAACACCAAACGTGTCATTACTGTGATGCTGCAAAACTCTGTCACACTATCTCCTGATCTGAGCAAAGTACTCAGTATTACAAAAAACAGTATAGGACAAAGTCCCAAACAAAAAACCCCAAAGCAACAGTAAAACCACTTTCAAAACCTGCCATGCTATAAGGTTTTGGTGTAAACCCTTAAGTGTAAGTTACTTTTGGTGCACGGCCTCTTCTCCCATCCTGCGAGACACTCTGAAGTTTTTCAATCAGTGGAAGAGCGAAGGAAAGGGTTTTCCCAGTTCCAGTTCGAGCCTGAGCAATGACGTCTTTGCCATCATATATGGGCTGGAAAGTCTTCACTTGCACAGGGAACAGGTATTTTACACCTCGAGCTGTAAGATAATAGAAAGAGGTTTCACTAAAAGGTGAACTAACAGAAGCCCTCATATATAAATAGCCCCAAATATGTAGGGCACATCACCTCAAATCCCATACACAACAGAAATTGCAACTTAGAAGAAAACCGTGTACCTTTATGTTTTATTCCTACTCTAGATCAAAAGATATTCCACCCCCATGGCAAGTGTTGAGTATCCACAATGAAATAAGCCTTCTTTGTGATGTATAGTTTAAGACAACAGGAGAAGAAGGAAAAAACCCAACATGTTTTTTCTGATACAGTTCCAGATTTTGTGGTAGCTTGGTTTTGAAGGTGAGAAGGTGATGGCGTTTGTTTCAAAACATTCTAAAACTTCAAAGAGATTTTGCACAGTGGAAGCGAAACAACCCATCCAAAAGAAACTTCAGAGCAAGGAAAACAAAGCAACAAGGAGAATTTTTTCGAGGAACAAGACCCGCACATCTTCCCAACACAGGAGACAAGAACCCAGCAGCAATTACTTCCTCAACAAAACTAATCACAAAGAGATATGAAAATGCCCCAAACTATGAGAATAACCGTAGACAATCTGTTCGCACAAGGCAAACAGTCTTCATATACAAAACTCCATTAAGCTTGTCTAAGAAGCAATACTGTGGACAGCAGACATAGGAACAGAAGTAAAGATAAACAGAATGATGTTGACAAGGAGAGAAATACGTCTCTAGAACGTGTATCTAGGAATAACCACTCCATGGAAGAATAATTTCAAGACATCTGAAATTGAACAAACCAGAAAACTTTTCTCTACTAACAGCAGATTCTCTGAATCCACAGCGACTGCTCGTGTCATTCTTAGCATACAATAAATGTAATGCAATTTAGGGCTATTTAACTTTGGCTTATGCAGGTAACAGAGTGCAATTCTGAACAAACATTTACAGAAATGTCTTTTACCACATGAACTAACCTGTGAGAAGGTTGATAGTGTTTTGTGAGAGCGGAAAATTAGAGAAGGCGCCTTCTTTTGCTTCTTCTGTCAACTCCTAATAGGATATAAAAAAGAAAAAAGAGTTAATAGTCCTCCAAGATGAGCATAAAACATACTCTACACAGGCACCCAAGAAAAGCTGTGCATTTCCTGTACTACCACAATTTAACCAGATACCTCCTTTCTGCTCAAAGAAAAAAAAAACCCTTTGGATGCAGGTACTTGTTGGCAATGCTTGGCAAATCAGGAAACAGAAACTATTTGTTAAAAATCTTAACTAGAGTCCACTGAAACCAGGAGGAAACTGTTTTTCACAACAAAACATATTTGGTGTAACAATTCACTGTGCAAAGCAAGAATTTCTCTCTAGAAGACACCTACGTGGTACACCACGCAAAGAGCTTTGAACTTTACAGACGAGTAGATACTTAAAACATAAAATTTAGCTTTTACTTCAAAGATCCAAGAGATCACATTGTTACACCCTATGAACAAAAAGCACTCCCTTGATTTATGTTCCCACCCTAGACACAAAACTACTCACAGAAGGCCCTACACAGGGCCCCCTTGCACGTATGTGTGAGAAGTGGGAGAACTCCAAAGTGGAAATTAATGAGGACAACTGTGGCTTTCTATTACAGAACACTTTGCCAACACTTCTTCAAAGGTCCTGCCATCAGAGAGAGTGCCATCACAGCACAAAGCAAGGCACGTTTCTGGGACGGTGGCTGCCTGTGCAGCAGGGAGAAACCTTTGTGCTGTGGGACACAACCAACCTGTGACACGAAGGCGAGCAGCACACGGAAACTGCTCCCCTAGCCAAAGGACGCGCTGCTCCGAGCGCTTGGCATTTAGCGCGACAGGGAAAGCACGTGGAGAGCAGCTCCCACGTGTCGGTGCATGTGCTGCCGAGCATCAGCAGCCCGGGCGGGAACGAGCAGGATGCCGGGCAGGATGAGAGGCGGGATGAGAGGCGGGATGCCCGGGCACTCCCGATGCCCAGGAGCAAGTGCCGCACATGCAAGGCGGACAGCGGCAAAATGTGCCTACGACAGATGCCTCGTGCTCCCACTGTCTCGCAGCTCCAGTCGCCACACAGCGCGCAGTACGTGTTATTAAGCCCCCTAATTACCAGCAGAACGTTAATTAATCAAGACACAGGCTGTGCTGGCAGAGGATCCCTACCTCGGCGTCACTGTCCTGCTCTCCGGCAGCCGGGGATGTCACACTGTTGCTCACAACGGAGGAAGATTTCACCGCGTGCTGGGACGCGTCGCTCTCTCCTGCCACACCGTTGCTCTTCTCCTTGATTTTTTTCGTCTTCTTGGGCACGGGGGGCTCGAAGTCGCCGTCCCCCAGCCCGCTCTCCTCGGGCTGCGCCTGCTCGGCCTCGGCCTTACCGCGCCGCTTCGCCTTCACCTGCCGCTTCACCTTCTTCTCCGGCGTCTCCTCCTGCTGCGGGAAAGCCGCTGTCACACGGAGGAAGCCGCTTCTTCCCCCCTGCCCGCCCCCAGTCGACTTTAAGCCCCCCAAGCCCGTGCAAAATGGCCGCACCCGCGGCCGCACGTGGCGCTCCCACCTTGACCTTCCTNGCCCGGCCCCACACGGCCCCCATGCAGCCGCTGCGCCGCCGGCCCGGCCCGCCCCTTCCGCCGCGCCACCGGCCGGCCCCTTCCGCCAGCTCCTCCGCCACCATGAGCTCCCTCAGGGACCTCGCCGCGTGGTGTGCTTCACGGGGCTGCCCTCACGGGGCTCCCCTCACGGAGCTCCCCTCACGGGGCTCCCCTCACGGAGCTGCCCTCACGGATCTCCCCTCACGGATCTCCCCTCACAGACCTCCCCTCACGGAGCTTCCCCTCACGGGGCTCCCGTCAGGGGGCTGCCCTCACGGATATCCCCTCACGGATCTCCCCTCACGGGGCTGCCCTCACGGAGCTGCCCTCACGGGGCTCCCCTCACGGAGCTGCCGTCACGGGGCTCCCCTCACGGGGCTCCCCTCACGGGGCTGCCCTCACGGAGCTCCTCTCACGGGGCTCCCCTCACGGACCTGCCCTCACGGGGCTGCCCTTGTTGCCCCCAAAACCAGGGTCGTTCCCCGGTGTGCGACCAGCCAATAATGACACACTCGAGAGGGACCTTACTGATTTGAGCCCCGCTGTAGGGATTGGTTAGTATTTTCCATACAAATTCAGTAATCCCAGCTAACTTCTCCCCATGCTCAGGAGAAGGGTCTTAACTCCCTCGGTAGGCGTCTTTCTGACCTGTAGCCGTGATTTTTAGTTGTAATACTGAACCGTAGTTCACCCATAGGATACATGGGTGAGCATTTTGCCAACTCAGCATTGCTGAGGTCAAAACGCTCAGGTCCTTGAGCATTTTGCCAACTCAGCCATGTATACGTACACATACATCAACATACTGATTTACTTCATCCTTAAAGCTTGCTAGTTCCAGGATGTCCTTGAGTAAGGGCTGCTGCTATCTGTTCCTGGTTAGGCTTGAAAATATATAAAGGTCTTACATTGAAGAACATCCTTACCTATGATAATCTTGACATATTCCACATTTTCCAACACCCTCATGGGGTTATGGATTTCCCTCAGTTCTCCCTCATCAGGGTTCCTCCTCAGCGGGCTTCCTCTCATGCTTTGGAAACTGTCTTTCCTACCCACGTTGTATAAGGAGTCACAATTTGGGACAGAAGCTAAAAACCAGTAAGTTTAAGGGAAAGAAGAGTTTAATTCCCATTCCACAAGATAAAAAAAACAATAGGATTTATTTTTATTTCAGGGGCTCCTGCTGCCACGCTCCCCAGCCTGGCACCTTCCCACAACTCCACCAAAATACTGCTTCAAACACATGACAACAAAATATGAAGTTGTAAAATAATATTTAATTTTATCAGAAAATGTACAGGTTTGAGCAGCAATTCAGATCTATATATTATACAGTGAACCAGGCTACAGTTTTGAACGCAACAGACATTATGGAAAGATTCGAAGAGCAATATGAGAAACAAAAGAAACAATTCATTTTTTTCTTGCAGACTTTTTGGGTTTTTTTTTCTTTGCACTTTTTTTTTAAAATGAACAGAACCCTCTTTATGAGCAAAGTAGTACTGACCCAAAAAAAAAAAAAAACAACTTAATGAAGTATTTTCCCCAATGGTACAAACACACAGAAACAGCCTAGTGTAACGTAATATAAAATACTTCAGTCCCATTTTTTTTCCTCACTTCTGGATTGTTGAAGTTAATGTTCAAACGCTCTGCTGAAACTTCGTTTCTGGCCTCTGCTCCTGAATCTGTTTCTACCAGAGCCACCACGCCGACCGTTCCTGGAGCTTGAGAAGCTTCGGCCATTTCCTCCACCACCACCTCCTCCTCCTCCTCCTCCTCCTCGTACGGATTCTACCAACTCTGGCAATTCAGTCGCCACACACAAACGCCAGTGCTTTGAATCTTCCCATCTTGCCTGTCAGAATGAAGTCAGACATTGCAAGTTAAATTCTAGGAATACAATTACAGGGTACGTAACAATTATTAAATACGCTCAACTGAAAAGTAAACCGTGAGCTGGTATATGGGATTCAAGTTTCTAACTGAAGGGATCGATAATTTCGGCACGGTAATACTAATGCTGACAAGCAAAAACGTGAATTAGCTTTTCTGTGGAGAGAATTCTGGGTGAAAACAGAATGGAGAAAAGGGGAATAAAGCTTGCTGCTCACAAAGATGAATCCAGCACCACTTTTCTCAGTGCAGAAGTTTCAAGTTATAGACTTTTGCTCACAGGGGAATGCCTTAGAGAAGAAACGCTGTGCTCATTCTGTTCTTCACTTCCTTCCAAGCCGTCCCTTTTGCCACTAGGAAAGGCAGGATGAAGGCTACATAATGTTTTCAGTCTAACCCAGTCCAGCCAGTTTCATCTCCTGCCTGCTGTACCCAGAATTTGCAATGAACATACCTCTATTTCTTTTTGGTCTGCCACAGGAACGTCAAAGCACACACCCTGAAAAGAAAGAATAATTTCAATGCATACAAATCAAGAGTTTTAAATGACTGCAACTAAAAACAACAGAGCCCACAAATCTACACCTGACAGACAGGTACTATCAGAACTGACTGTCCTAAGAAATGTTCTTCTGTTTTGTCATGAAGGCACAGTTAACACGCTTCATACCTTTTACCTGTTCTGCTATCCCCATAGCCATGCATTATCCTACCTCCTGAGCATGTCAGCAGAGCCCTAAGCACTAAAATAATAGATTGAGGCCCATCATCAACAGTGCCTGGAATAGAGAAAAAGACCAAATAGCTCCCCTGACAATTGCTAAGAAAAGGCTGCCACCAGAAGAGCCCAGTATCAAAGACACAAAACAAAAACTTACCATTTTTCCCTTGAGGAAACACATTCTGTTCACCTTCCGATCAACATCATCCCCCAAAACTTCTCGCAGTCTTCGCCAGGCATAGCTCATGTTGTTTATTTCTTCAGAGCAGCGTAGTATCATTGTAACAAATCCCTAAAAAGAAATGGGGCGTGTTCCACTCAGTCAGAGGAATAAGCTTCAGCACATACATCAGACAGGAGAAGCCTGCCAATTTACAGTTCATTAACTAAATCTTCAAGTAGGTACTGTTACAGGGCATTCACAGCCACTATATTGTTGCTTTTAACAAAATCAGTACTTCCTAGTGGCTTAAGTGTAGTTCTCAAACAAAATGGTCAGGAGACAAAAAATTCTCTAGACAACACAGAGGTGTGGTTCTTTTTCCAGTTTCAAGACAAGCATTGAGCCATACACCCTTCCTTACCGCATCCGAGTTCAGCAGTGAGCGCTGTTCGATGGAAGTAGCGCCCGAAATATGGGCCAGAGCTGCAGCCAGAGCATTAACTGGTCCCTTTTCTTTTATTAGCAACTGAGCAGATTCTCTGAAATACTCAATAGCAGTCTGAGGAACAGAATCCAGGCACCTAAGTGATTAAAGCAAAAAAATTTAACAATTTATACACCAGTATTTACTAGGCTCTGGAATAGAAAAAAGCCACAGCAGTCCAAGATTTCAACAGTGTTCAGAAAGTTCAAAGAGACAGCAAAGAATAATTCAAACAGCCCTTTTGAATTAGGAAGGCAGGAAGATACAACAGGGCTTGAGTCCCCAAACACACCTCATGGCATCTTTGCTGGAAGCCTTTATGATGTCTGTTGCGGTAGGAACACCAACGCGCTTGAATGTAATGCCCTGAAATTTAAAAGGCAAAAGACAAAAATTGCAGGCCATAAATAATTCAGTTCTAAAGAAGCAGTATTGAACTCCAACAGAACAAGCATTAAAGTCTGTAATTTTTCTTCTTATTTTCACCTTTTAATTTCCAATTTTTCCTAGTGAAAATTGCAAGGTTGAGCTTATAAGAAAATGGGTAACACTTAAAAGGCTTTTATGCACCAGGTCAGTTTAAATGATTCCGTGACCTTAAACTGAAAACAGAAACCATTTTGGTAGATTCCTGGGGAAAACAGAGTCCTACAAATTCTAAATTACTACTTTTAGTCTGATAGATTTGGATTTAAGTACAAATTACAGAGCCTTCGTCTAAATGTAACTGTTTCACATGCCAGGAACAAACCATCTCATCCCAACCACACACTTAATTGTCGAGGAAACTACTATATGGAACACTGCACAAAGTGCAAAAATGCAAGTAACAGTTCTCAGTAAAGCTGCACATATGCACATCACTGACCAGATGATAACCAGGGTGAACACTACACTGAAATACTGTGAGTTTTTTCTCATTTCCACAAGGACAGCCTTACTGGCACTGGCTGAAGAAGTGTGGGTGTGAGAATCTTCAGTGCTCTCGCTGCTCCACAGTAACCAACAGTGCACCCACCCTCCTCGAGACACCCAAACCTCCTCTGGGTGCTTTCTAAACAAAATTCTGAAATTGAACAAACTAGAGTCTTGCAATTAGAAGAAAATGGTACTTTACCGCTTTTTGTTCCACATGTCTTAACTGATACTCTTCCTTTCGCTGATAAAAGCAGATACAGATCCCAGTCCGCCCAGCTCGACCTGTGCGTCCGGAACGATGGATGTAAGACTCCACATCCTTCAGAAAAAGAAAGCCTTACAAGTTACCTAATTCATTGTAACGTGATCAATTCATTGCATCCACGTAACTTGTAGAAGCCATTACAGTTAAGCCTCAACAGTGCACAGTAACTGCATCAGAGAATTAAATTAGGAAACATTATTTGACTAATATCAAGCAAATATGCTTTTCCATAATCCTCTAAAAATCATGGTTTGAAAGCCAGAGCCATGAGCATGGATCAGCTTTTCTTTATGCATCACCACACTTCTCGAGTGCGTATTCCTCTACCACAATCCCACTCGCCCTCCTGCACATCCACTTCAGTGTGGTTACTGCGGTATTAACAGTGTATTCACCGACACATTACACTGTTTCGTTTAAACGTGCTTCATTTCAGTGTTCTCACTGCTGTGGTCCATAGCTCACATTCACCCCCACGTAGAGACAATCAGTTTTCTGCTTCCAGCCTTGCAATCACCACACCTAGCTTCAAAAGGGAGAGGCTTTGAACAGCCTCATAAGAAGACATTTTAAGGAAATCGTCTTTAAACATACTAGGGGCTGACACACTTTCAAAAAATCTCCTTCTTCTATGTATCTGGATGTTTCTCCCCCTTAAGCACAATGCTGATGAACTCTGAGTGGTCAGTACCATCACCTGATAGCATACACTACCTGAAAACAAGACTACAGATTATTACAAGACATCCAACATAACAGTCTCCTACCTTTGGTGGTGAGCTTTGTACAACCAGGTCAACTTCTGGGATATCTAAACCACGAGCAGCTACATTGGTTGCAACCAGAACTTTAAATGAACCATTTCTGAAACCCTTCAGTGTGATCTCTCTTTGCTTCTGAGGAATGTCACCATGCAACGATTGGCAATCCTGAAAAACAGTATTATTGTAGAACTGTACCAAAATCCAAGACAGTGCTCCATTTTATGGTCAGTTTTGGGTATAACAACTTGGTGTATTTGAAAGGTACTGTATGGCAAGATACAGAAGATGAACTGCATTACTCAAGTTTATATTTTAGATGTCTTACAACATGTACTCAGTAATTCCTACTCATATACCTCAAAGGCCTTCAACAGTGGTAGGAAAACAGAACTGCAATGTGTGTCTTAGCTCTACATCTAATTACTGTGACATATGAAAACTTTGCCCTAATTTGCCATCCACACCATCTATGCAATGCTTGGCTGTTTCAAAATTGTAATCTACAACTTTTGTTTCATGTCCATGAGAAAGAGTGAAATCTTATCTGGCCATACACAAAAGGCTGCCCTATGCATGGTGAAACTCTCTCTTTAAAAACTTACTCAGCACAGGTCTGGTATCAGCGTAGGGTTGATACATCTCTGACACGTTTTGTTACTTAATACACACGATAAAATACCTGTTTGATTGAAGCATTCAGAGCCAGTTCATTTGCCTCCTTTTTGGTCTCGCAGAAGACAATGGTCCTCCCGTGGCTGCCACTGTAGACCTGAATGACATCTCCAATAACTGCAGCTCTCTGAGACCAGTGACACTCTATTGCCAAGTGCTATGGAAAAGAATTCCAGTGATTAGCTTGTGTAAAGTTAAGATTCTTTTAAAATACACTTGGAACTGTTAAATACAAAAATAGTAAAGACAGCTCCCCGATGGGGAAAATGTGCTAACTCACGATCCTGGAACATACAAAATCCATAAAGCTCTTATGCCCACCACAATTAGTCTCATGTTCAGCAAAATAATGACACTAAGAGAAAATCAGGCTTCTAGCATGTATGTATTGTATTCCTTGCTATGGTATTTACTGCACAGCAAGCAAAGGCCTACTGAGGTGAGATACTACAGGAAGTTTGAAAGAAAGTATTTTGTATACAGAATAGCAGAAGTCGACTGTGATGTCCATGGAGATTTAAAAGCAGCAGGCTGATGTTAACACGTGCCTTTTGCTTCCAACCCGGATAAATTCAGATACTGCTTTTCTCTGAAAGCCCACAAAACTGACAAGAAAATCCTCCCTCTACCTGTGATGTGAGAAGACAGATCCTAAACCCAGAAACAGCTTGACTAGCTGTAATGTGCCTTATGCTTAGAAAAAAATTCTCAGAACAACTTCCAACATCACTGTGATAATGCACCTCAGGAAGAGACGACCTTTTGTAGCATAAAAGAAAAGGGGAAAAGCCTGAAAACGTTTCACATGAGATTACTCACTTCTACTGTTGTAGCAGCCTTCTGAGTTCTTTTCCCAATAAGGTCAATCTGTTCATATCTAGACTTCATGTATTTCTTAGCCACATCATACACCCAGTGTGGGCAAGTTGCAGAAAACAGCAGTGTTTGGGGATTGTCTTCAGAATCTTAAAAAAAACCAGAACAATGCTTCACAAACTTCATATATTTCACCTAACAGAGGTACACAAGTTGATTATATGGGTGATTAAAAATGAGGTTAAATATCAATACGTAACATAAAGAAGCTAATTGAGCTTTTTTAATTTATGCATTACCAACACCCGGCGTAAAAAATATTCTAGAAAGTCTAAATAATTTCAAGATTATGAAAAAATTACTATGGCCAAAAAATCCAGTCTGTTTTCAAGCAGTGATAGAAGTAAAAAGCTAATTCGTTTTAATTTGAAGAAGTCCAAGCACAACTTGAAGATAGGTGTCAAAGACAGTTATTTACAGATCCCTAGTACTGAATTTCAAGCTTTGCAAAGGTTCTGTGAATGAGTCCCACATTCACAATATATAATATTCAGTCATTTCTAAACAAAGTCACTTTATACCCGAATTTTAGCAAATTAAATTATTACTAGTATTTCCTAGTATTTGTTTAAATATTGAGATTACCCTTCTTGTATGCATCTCGTAAAATGTCTTCCACTTGCTCGGCAAATCCCATGTCCAGCATCTGGTCAACTTCATCAAGCACGACATGTTTCACCTTGGTAAGGTCCAGCTTGCCATTCTGCAGGTGGTCTTTGATTCGACCAGGTGTCCCAACCAAAATGTCAATGCCACTTCTCATGAGATCAACTGGCCAACAGGGAAGAGAAGAGTTAGCAGTGAGCTAGGGAGCACTCTCTACAGCAGTAACACATGGTAATAAGGAAACAGCTTCTTAAACCATTCATAAGTACTCTCCTTACAAAAGTGAGAATAAATGATGAGCAGGAAGAAAAAATATAGAGCAAAATTGTAAGGTAGAATATCTACCTCTCTTCCTGAAGGAAAAAGAAAAAAAAAAGAACTTACCTCCCTTTCCTGTCCCCATGATTTAAAGTAGCAAGGATGAGCTTCTTTTAATATTCTTTAGAAATAGTGAGCTCTTCCCAAATTATCTATTTTAACTGGAAATTTTAAAAAATTTACCTATTTAACTATCCAAATTACAGAAACCAACTCCTTCCTGAGGTTCTGCAGTGGAAAAAAAGTCATCCCTAATGTCTCAAGATGTAATCATGATGAAAGAGCTCATTCTCATTCCTTGTTTACAACCGCTGAGACAGTAAATTATGCTGCCACAACAATTTCTTCTCCACTTTACACATCCTCTATATAGCTCTTATCACATGAAAAAACACATAACCACTCACAGCTTCAAGGCTAAACTTTTTTAAAGAAAATGGGTTTACCAGAATCTAAACCCAAATACAGGTTATACACACAGAATACTCTGTTTCACTTTAATTTAAGGTGCATGAGCAGATAAGCAACACCACGAATATAACTGAGAGCCACAGCTATTTATCTCCCTAAGAAGATACATTCTGAGCTGCTCAATTTCCCATAAATAGTCTCCAGCTCTTGAGCTCTAAGTGTGTGTTTGGAAAGACCCAACTGCATTTCTTAAATATGGGAGTCAAACAATATTTCAATTATTAGTCCTAAGAGTCACTCACTTTGTCCATTATAGGGAGTTCCTCCATAAAAACAAGCTACTGTCAGCTTCCTTGTGATGTCCTTGAAATCTTTGGCAACCTGATTTGCCAGCTCTCTTGTTGGACAAAGAACTAGAACCTGCATAGAAAAAAGACAAAACAGATATTTTCTCAGCATGGCTTCTGCCAAGAAACCACTGATCATTAATTTAGATCTGACCCGTTGTAAAATTAAAAAAAAAAAAGAGCCGCTTTAAATAATTATCTAAGCTGGAGAAACACACTGCTTAAGTCTCTTGTAACATCATTAAACTCCTTCAACATATACTCATTTAGGACAGGCTAACTTCTTTTTAAACAGGATAGGAGAGACTTAAATTTTATTTAGTTTTAGCTCCTGAACAGATCTGCTACAAGTCTTCTTCCATGGGTGCACATGCTGCTTGACTACGAGGATGTGGGTAACAAAAGGCTTTTGCACCTGCTCAGTAACACTTCACAGTCCTGTGAGAAGGTGTAAGGAAGAGCTATCAGCTGTCTCTCGGCTTCCCTGTGGCTCAGGGAAACATATGTTCAGTCTGCAGAGCTGCTGTGCTAATCTATATCCCTGCAGAGGCACCCGAGGAACCGTCCTCTCTTCCAATGCACAGCTTCCCTGCAGGCAGGTGAACCAACTGCGTTCAAAATGTGATTAAAGCACTGCTCTCCAACCCGCCATCAGCCACTTCACAAAAGGAACCTTAAAATCCTTATCCTGTTACCCCTTTCAACATTAAAACCCGTTACCAAAAAGCAAGCAGCAGTGTATTATGGTAGAGTGAGGCCTGGAATCTTTTTATAAGGCTTATGACTCCCTTGAAGAAAGCTTTTCCTGCCCCAAAAGGCTGTGCCAAATCTAGAGACAGCGTTCTCAGTCAGCCAAGCAATGTGAGGGGCAAATGCACATAAAACTGCTAGTACTAGTTCTGGAATGCACTTCAGGTAATCTATGAGATGGCTGACAAGATTAAACAAAATGACAAAAATTATTAATGAGGACATGCTGAGCTTTGGCCTATCTAGTTTTTTTGGAGGCATCGTAAGAATTCAGTGAGAAACCCCACGTGGTATTCCTTAGCAGAATGAACACAGCTCATAATGAATCTGCACTTTCTGGAGCAGAAGCTTCAACATTTGGTGGTGTTCCTAGTGAAAACTAAGTCTATTTTTAAAACCTCCCACTGTTTACATGTTTTAGAAAGAAACATGTTTAAGTAGACAGCTTTTATCAAGCTGTCAAGTTACAATTAGTAACTAATCTGTTAGCAGTTTGGGAGAAAAACAAGCATCCAGGAGCCACTGACCCTGAACAGGTAACATGACTGAGCAAAATTAAATAGGAACACGTTGAACACCTGTAGTTTTGGTCTCCCTGTGGCAGAAAAAGGAACTGACAAGTGAATAGATCTGTTGAGCTCTTCACTCTTCATCAGAGGCTGGGAGGTAGCACAGGACGCAGGCAAAGCCCAGCAAACACAGCTCTCAAATCACCTTTAATGTGAGTTAGCTTATCCCTGCACAGACCTGAAGAGCTTCTCTAGCAGCTGCAAAACCTGAATCACTTAGATGTAAGACAAAGCAAAATCACCATTCTAAGCCAGGCACACTTACCTTTGGTGGACGGCCTCTTCTTCTTTCCTGTGACTCTCCCTGAAGCTTTTCAATTAAGGGAATAGCAAAAGAGAATGTTTTCCCTGTTCCAGTTCGTGCCTGAGCAATGACATCTTTGCCAGAATACACTGGGTTGAAGGTCTTCACTTGCACGGGGAACAGGTACGTCACTCCTCGAGCTGTGACAATTTCAAGAGATTTCCTTAACATGATCATTTTACAAGTGTTCTTTCATACTCTTCAGTGGAAATTATTCCAAGAAGAATTTCCATCAACTCTAAAGTAAGACTGTATCATCACCTCCACTGATTTATCTGATCAGATGAGTCATCTGCAAAGAGTGCCCTGGGACTGTCCATTTTATTCTCCCACTTCACACCACCAGACACAGTGCTAGCTAGGACTGAGGAAGTTATTAGCCTTTATGAAAGACTTTCAGTACTGTGCCAACATATCTCAAAATCCCTTCTATTCTTCTTTTAATTCATACTAAATTGTGTACTGGTTTTCCTTTATTCACACCAAAAAACCCTTAAACTGAAAAACTCTCACACATCTTTTTTTTTTCCCCTTGGCTTATATCATTTAGAATTTTACTGCAAAGGCTGAACTGGACTACAGTGCAAACAGGGAAGTCTGTGTTCAAAGGTGTATTTAGAGCAGGCAGTCAATGTCTTCTGTGCAGCATCCGTGCTTCTATAGGCACAAGCAGAGCACATCTCAAAGCTTACTGATCGAGAGCGTTGAGCATAAAAACACGACACAGATCACTGACATTCCGTGGTCACACCTTGCCAAGAAACTTACCTTGAAGAAGCTGGACAGTTTCTTTGGAAATAGAAAAATTGGAGAAAGCACCCTCTTTCTGTTCTCCAGTCAGCTCCTGTTAGGTAAACAATAACTCAGGTAAGATTCCACGTGAACATCACACAACTGTCAGTAAATTCAAGGTAATTCGAGTAAAGTCAGTACAGCCACTGGTGTCATACACTTCAGTGAGTGTCATAGCTGCAGTTAAAGAGCCATCTTTGTTTCACCATCAGATTTGAAACTTGGACAAAGTTAGCAAAAGTGATCTGTAAGATAAGAGTGTTTCGTATCTAACAGCACATTAACGCCAAAACACTCAAACCAAAACTGAAAACTCTTCATTAGAATCGTAGAATATCATGAGTTGGAAGGGACCCACAAGGATCACCAAGTCCAACTCCTGGCTCTGCACAGGACAAGCCCAAAAATCACATACACCTCATGATGCTGAATCATATTAAAGCTCCATGTCAAGTGCAACTCGCCTGTCCGGCAACAGCTACCACAGCGCCAGACTGCTGAAGTGAGGAAACCAGGATGCCCTGATCCAGCACTTCAGGACTTTCATAATTCAAAATTCTTCCAAATTCTTGGCAGACTGAATAATTCAAGAACTTTAAATCTTGAAAATTTACAGCACTTTCGACTGATCAGGAAGGGGGGGGAAGGGATTACAACCCCTTCTAAATTTGGCCTCGTTACAACGCAGGAGTTAAAAGCTATAACACATCACTATAACTAAAACCAGTCCTTAGCTTTACCTGATCCTGCTCACTCTCACTTTCGCTCTCACTTGACGTTTCACTAGAACTACTCTGTCGGCTTCTGCGGGAGGATTTGCTGCTAAGGGAAGACAATCTCGATTTCTCCACGCTTTCCTCTTTCGTATGACCGTTCTGTTTACTGACACTCTTTGATTTCTTGGGTTTCGGGGTATAACGCTCCTCATCCGACTCCTCGCTTTCATCTGTCTGAGTCTTTCCCCTCTGAAACTTGTCCCGGCGTTTAGATTTCTTCTCCTTTTTTTCCTTCTGGCAAGGCACAGAGCAAATGAAAATACACGCTCGTGGATCCAAGCGACACGGAACAGAGAAGAGGGCGCAGAACAGTTAAAGCTTGAAGAGCACGTTCTAGTTACTGACGGGGGCGGTGGCTGGCACAAGGCAACAGA